>JAECUM010030896.1:0-22240 GCA_016617855.1 Megalonaias nervosa
AGCATTATTTATTTTCATTCCGTCTGTTACGAAGTAATCAAGCTCAAGATGAACGTCCTTTTCTTACTTTGTCTTTTAGCTGTAACAGAAGCTGAATCGATGCTTGAATCTAGCCCGCTGGAAAACATCAGCAAAATAGGACAGGAAAAGAAAGAGATCCGAAGTCTTAACTGTTGTTCAGCAGACGTAAGTAAAATCGACAACGACAAAGACACAAGATTATTATTATTATTATTATTATTATTGCGATTTTAATCGGTTTCAGAACGGACTCGGATGTTTTATTTGTCGAGGCAATTTGCTAACGAGTCTTGTGTATGGTTGCTAATAGAGAGATTTTAAGACTTTTGCACAGCTGCAATTTAGAAATAGATAGCTTTATTTCATTAAACATCACATAATAATATATATTCTGAGCTTCATCTTAAAGTACTCATGAACCACCTGTACACACCTTCTTAGTCTGATCGTCGAATTATTAAATGCCATTCTGTATTCACCTATTTGTTTGTTGTTCATCCGCTGCACTTTTCAACAGAATCACGAATATTTGAAAACGGGATTCAATCGATACCCATTTAGTGCTAAATAAGGGATGATGTGGTAAAATTAGCATACTGTGCTGCATCATGTTGATGGATACATCAGGTCCCAGTGCGCATTATTATTATTATTATTATTATTATTATTATTGTATCTTTCTATATCTACGACTGCAAAGGGTCTCCAGTCATGTCTAGGTGCTTAGTCTGCTGTAGCCATTTTGAATATGAGGTATCACACAGAAAATAACTGAGACAAACGTGATCTTGGCAACGAAGTAGTAGTAGTGGTAGTAGTAGTAGCACCTATTCAACCTCCAGTTTTGTTTTTAGTTTTCTTTTAAGAGAGCCTTTGTTGCATACTCAGCAAATAATCTTTAAAACACTAGTTAAATACTTGCAATATCAGCCACGTGCACACAGAAAACGACATTAAAAAGCTTACTGAACCAGAATATTTATGTTTTACCTAAGTACATAATCACATAATGATATATTTTTGTTCCATAAATATGGCACAAACCGAGTTTTCAAAAACCTTAGGTCTGAACTCCACCGCAAGTAGTATTTGTAATATGAGAGTATTACCAGTTTTGTGTTCTCCCTAGTGACCATATGAATTACGTTGAGCTGTCAGATATACATTGTATGAATTATTGATCTTATGGTCTTCATGGAGGTTCGATTTAAGACACATTGTAACACTGTAATGTAATCATGTGTTATTCACTTCTTGACGATATGTTGTTTTTATTCGCTTGGTTTGTTTTATGCTCCTATCGGCAAGGTTGACCGAGTACATCTTGCTACGGAGTCCGACAAATTCCGCGATGGGTACCGACGACATCTTTCTTACATTTTCCAATAACCGTTATATTAACCTGATCATAGTATTCACTATTGTGCGGATAATCCAAGTCAAAATAGCTCTCGCGCCATGTTTCCGGGTACACGTTTCCCGTCTTTACTTTGTAGCACAGGGTATCCGTTTTGGTGAACAATAATTTTGCTTTGCTGCTTTGCTACTTATTGCTTTTTGATAAACCCGTAGTGAAATTCTTACATCAGCTGAGATAACTCCAACAAGGTAAATCCACAGGATATGGGCTTACGAGTTTTGATCATCGTACGCATACTATGTATCACCACTAAATTATCATCGAATATTTTCATGCTCAGAAAACACTGGGATTGTACCATTTTATCAAGTCTGGTCTTACCTATCGCATTTGTGTTGATCAGCTAGAAGAAACCCTTATTGAAATCTGAATTAGGTTCTGTTAATCTAGCAGAATCAATGTACGTCTTAAGCCATAGTTTTCGTTTAAACCTAAGCACGCGGTAAATAAGTCACCCACGTGGCTAAATCCGTGTAAATATTTTAGATTTTTGTTTTCGATATTTATCTATCAAATTGGGCAATAATTTTGATAAACTCGCCACCACACCTAACTGCGCCTTTAATCGTTTTATCGCTGTGCTGAGCATGTCATCGGGTAAAGTAACGTTTTCAGTCGCTAACAGATAATCCTGATGTTCGTGTGAAGTTTCGTTGGATATTCCAAGTCGGCCTCGAGAATGTATCCCGTATCATCATCGGAATCCATCAGCCGTTGGTTAAAACGCTCCAGACTCGTTCACGCGAATTCTTCTACCGGCATTTCCTGTGACATCGCAAGCCAAATGGGTTATTTAGAATGATATATTGTGACTTCTAGTTGGGAATATAATCAGGCAAAAATTGATTGTTCGCATGTGAATGCTTATGCGTGATCGTTAAGATACCACCGCCGATACCCATTTCGATAACATTAGTCATATCGACGTCGGTCAGCAACTCCAGAGTGATCTTGTTGATCCCACGTCAGTCCAGGAGAAGAATAATACCAGACAGGATGAGTTTGTAAAAGCGCTTGCACGTGTCACTGAAAATTTCAAATACTGCAGCCAGCAACAATACATCTGTGATACAAGTCATGATACTCGCAAAGATTGATTGTAACCCCAAATGATTCCAAACCCAATGAGCATGCACGTAATCACTATCCGCTTTCATCTCTCCTTTCAGCATACTGTTGAAAGATCCCTTTTCAGGCAGTGATGTTTCTGCAAACTTAACCCAATCAGTCATGTATTCGTAAGGAGAGACCCCTTGCGCGATAATAACTAGGTATCATCCAGAAACCACTCTCGACTGTGATGAAAGGATTTTGTGGGTTTTCTTTTTTACTAATTCATTTCCTGTATATCATAAATTATCTTTTTGATCAGTTTTGACTTGGTCACAAACGTCTTGGTTGGCATTGTACCGTCTGTTTTTGTTTGCTCGACAGTGACGCAAACTTAAACACTTGATACCACGAATTTGCGCTAAATTAGTATCGATAATGCGTCTAATGTTTTCAGATTGTCTCGCAAGATTTTGAAGCGTAGTCTTAACATCTACTGCGCCTTAATTTTATCATTATATATATATATATATATATATATATATATATATATATATATATATATATATATATATATATATACACACACAGTATGCTTAATTGGACGTACCACAAATATTGATGATTAGCACCGCTATCATGGTGATAGTGGTTAAAATTAATGGTCCAGGACATTATAACGCTGCGTTTCTTTGTGTTATTGGGCTCGGATACAAGCCCAGGTAACATGTCTATGTACCTCGTTTTGCCACTAGCTGTAAAATATTTCCACATTTTAGTTTTTAACGTTCTATTGAATCTCTCGACGACCCTGACTATGCGTCGAGTGCTTATGTATTTCTCGAGGGGATAACTAGTCATTAAATGTTAATTATAAAGTTCTCAACCGTTATCCACTGATTCGGTTTAATCAGGACTGGTTCAAACGAGTTTCGGATGGCTACTCTAGTTTTAATCTTGGGAGAAATACTTAACGGGAATTCACTGTTCATTGTTATGATGTATAACAAATATTTATATCAGTCATTGCCCATTGAAAACTTACTAATGCCCACTAAAGATCCACAGCGTGGATATCATCCAGCCTGTTGTTCATGACTCCGCAACGTAGAATGTTCTTCCTTGCCGGTACATGTAATTCATCTGGTTGATGTAACCATACACGAAACCTAAGTGAGCTAGCTTACCGTCACCGCATGTTTACTCACGTATGGCATCATCCGGAGGCATCCCAAAAGAGTCAAAATACACTACAACTTGCGAGTCCCTGACTTGATGAACGCAGAACCAATGGGTTCCTGATCGAGCAAAAGTTTTCGATGCTCACGACGCAACACCGCCCCGTCATCGTGTGTGGTAACTGATCATTTGAAAATGGGCCATTAAACCCTGGTATATCGACAACGGTTTACCGATATCAAAATTGCATAGCGGCGTACCGTCCCAGGAAGAAATATTACTTTGCCTCTTTCCATGCCGTTGCTTTTTTTTCCCTCGTATAACGCGGCCAAATACTTTTAACAGGTAACCCTGATAACCAGGTGCCACCCGCGTCGGCCTACAACGGCAACAGAAGAACAAAAAACCTGTTTTATGGTTTGTGTCGCCGATATTTTTAACGTGACACAAGAGCCAGCCGCACAGTGTTTCATGAATCTATTATGCTGCTGCGCGGTGACCATGACGTTATCTTTCCTATCTAATTGTGCTTTATGTAACTGTGTGGTATTTGGGCATCCCGTCTTAGCTGATTCAGTCACGTTGGCTCGTTGGGTTTTGCTCAGAGCAAGTCCAATATGTTGATATGACGTTCTTCGTATATTATGATGGTTACATTTAAACTGTGGTTGGGTGAGGAAAGTTTATTTGGGTGAGCCATTTTACTGATGGCTCATAAAATCCCGTCCCCACTGCTGATAACATAGAGTATCTTCTGGTTAAAGTAATAATGGTTCTACCTAGACTATCTGATAATACCCCGTTGGCTGTTGCTAATCCTAACGAACCAAGTAAGGGTAAGGTTTTCGGAGTCGGCGAGACAAGGAATCCTAAATCCCCTCCTTGTTTTGATGCGTGAGACTGAGATATTTTAATTGTTAATCCGGTGCGTGCCGCCCGCGCCGCAAATAACGCATTACTTTGCTTCCGTGTGATATCAGCTGGTGAGGTCCTTCAGTAGCCACTTGGGATGCGGAAAACACCAACGTTACTCTGGTTTCGCGTTAAGCCGTCCGTGCTATCTCACGCTTTTGAGAATGTAAAAATTGAATTAGCTGGCGACAAGCTAGCTTATTTGTGCGGCATGCTTTATATTATTCATTTACATTTAAATGTTAACGCCCCGGTGTTAAATCACCACCGTCATCTTACCCAATATTGCTTCGAGCGTTCAAAACTTGTGAGAAATCAACGCATAAACGTGATAATGCGTATCACCCATCATGTCAACAGGGTTGGCTGGATCCTCTACACTTGCCACTGGAGCTACTGTTTCATTTGATTTCGATTTCAGGCATCGAGAGCTCCTTCGTCCGCGAAACGTGTTTCGAAACGTCAAAATGACAAATCGGGTAAAACTTTCTGAATTCTTTCGATGGTAAATGCGTACCCGTATCCGTGTCTTGGTATTTTCGCATTGCTTCAGCAACCATCATTTACGCGCGTGAATAATTCCTATGCTTGTCGGCGTAATTGCAGTCGAGTATTATCTGCGATTTAAGTCTGACGCGGGTCCAAAATAAATTGAATGATCAAAAATTGTATTTAACTTGTTTGTTATCTTGGACGGCTTTTTCAACGACTATAAACAAATAACGTGGTCGCTCCTTCCCTGCTCTTGGACCTATCCTCCACTTGATACTGAGCTGATCAAACGCGTAAAGGACGCTTCTGAACTTTTGTTGTTGTTCAAAAACACAACACAGGTGATTCTCTAGTTCATTCACAATGTCCAACGACGGTCTGAGTTTTTTTTTTATCCAGAGCGAAAACACTGTAAATATAAACTCCCCAGCTGCTACACCATGTACTGAATGGAGATAATTCGCATGGCTCTAATGCTTTAGCATGATCATGTTTCCCCCAGAAATACTGATGTCGTATCAAAGTCCGAAGACAGAACAACTCAACTGAAGAAACATACAGATATGATGTCCATCAGAGACCAGAGCCCGTCTTGTGTAAAATCCGTTGTAATCAGCGATTTGTGGCTAGTAAATGCGGCTTTGACTGAGTCACGAATATAGGAGTGAACAACTGCAACTCGTGGCATAGGTGATTGTGGATGCAAAAAAAATAGTTCAGGGCATTCTCAGTCTAGCTAAGGCGATGGTGTGAGGAGGATGCTCCTCGAGTTCATGTCACACATGATTTTTTGACCACGGCGAGACAGTATTCGCTTTGCAGTAGCGGTCATTACACTCTACGCTGAAACCGAGGGGGATGTTTCCGCAATTGCGTTTTTACTTCATTACTGACAGCGGATAGCTGACCCTTAATATCAGCTGTCACGGCTGATTCTGACTCTTCTAACACGACCGGTGTCACTTTTCTGTCTGATCCTTACAGCACTGAGGTGATCTTGGAAAATATTCGAGTTTTTGCCGTTGAAGTTTTCTTGTCTCATCGTGATACAGTACACTACACGTTGTTTCAAAACTTGTCTGAGGTGTGCTTGCGCTTGCTTGGACAAACTAAATTTGTAGTAGACGAAGATAAAATGCGGCACGCTCGTTATTAAAATTAACAGGTTGTTCAGACTGATCTGTGATCGACATACTCAAAGCGGCAATACATGCGGCAATTGTTGACCAGATAATAAATGAGCGGAATAGGTTGTATGGTCACTAACGCACCAGGCGGATTTTGGAGAAAAGAACAAAACTATAAATCGCGTTACTGGTACCACCACGGGTAACGTAAGATCCTTAGGAGATCGAGCAGTGGATGAGTAAACTATTGACGTTGCTGATGTCCAAAAGAATATCTCCCTCCGTAACGGCATAGGAAAATATTTGCCATTGGATAAAACCAAGAATCGACCGGATCGTGTCGTCGACGTCGATGTCCGCACAGTACTTTCCACGTGCATGAGTTTGGTTTTTA
Source organism: Megalonaias nervosa (assembly GCA_016617855.1). NCBI lineage: Eukaryota > Metazoa > Mollusca > Bivalvia > Unionida > Unionidae > Megalonaias > Megalonaias nervosa. The sequence goes on from JAECUM010030896.1 coordinate 6,596, forward strand.
ATGTCCTGTAGTTAGGCTCGATTATGTTGTTCCCGTTTCGGTTGATGGCGGTGATCAGCAGCTGTCGACCACGTTATACGACCCGAATATAATGGTGAGCACAGGAGAGGTATCGGAAAATGTTATTGCTCGCGGTCACGTTATAAGTGTTCCAGATTTCCGCAGTGACAAACGCGATTTCTCATTCATCTTCGTCGTTCAGCGGAATCGGGTTCATCTAATGCACCGTAAAATTATCGCTGGTGCTCTGTGCGAATTTTGACTCAAAGAACAAGTTAGTGTTGCGGACTGTATATACAGCATACGTTGATAAAGACGTAAACCGTGTCGTATTTTAATCCGTAATGACAATCAGACAATAATAATCCATCCTGCGGCAGTCACGTTCTCAGAGTCAAAGCTGATTATGTTGATATTATATTAATACTCGATGAAAAATTCTGAGGCAATAGCCTTATCGAATCCAGCGGGGATGTCAGCAACAAAGTTGATAAAACCGCAGATGCCATGAAAGGCGAAATTAACCTGAGCGGCAACTAATCATTAACGTGTCCACTTCGGACAGAGTCGATGAAACATATGCGGCCACGCTGAGTCATCTTAATGAAACATTATCGCTGTCCGGTGGAACGATGACAGGTGACCTTGACATGCCGGGAAAGAATATTTTTAATCCTGATTGTGGTCTTCGTCCGGCTGATAATGCCGTCCCGATGTGGTCCTGTCTAGAAACGTATGCCAATAATAAGTTACGTAGAACCAGAGGATCAATGACAGGAAATTTTAATATGGAGGGGGGGGGAAGAATATCCTGAACGGTTACCCACAATACTGTTCATGGATAAAAGTGATGCGTCTCGTGACGTAAGTCGTGCCCAGCTTGACAACGCGCTAATTCTAAGTACAATAGCCCCGGGGGTGCAATCACTGCCAATGTAAACGTGAGTGGATATTTAACAACCAAATGTGATTTAACCACGAGTAGACCAATGTCTACCGGGGATATCATCGTGAGATCAGCACCATCGTGAAACGAGAATACGCCAACTGTACGGTATCTGGACAGCGTTTTCATACTGATTGGGTACCGTTCACTGCAGTATTTCCGTATACCAACATAGCATCAAAATTGGGTCCCGAGTATGATGCTATTACGGTGAATGCGCTAGAAGGTATCCAAGAAAATATACTCGAAGCGGGAAAAATATTTAAAGTTGAAAAGGCAAAGATCACCGCGACTGAAAACCAGTACATACGATGCAAAAAGATACTTGAACTCTACCAGTGAAATGACCCCATCGATGACTATCAGGTGGTGAGTTACAAGCAGGTCAATGATTACGCGTTAAATAAATCCGGAGATGACATGTAGGGTAATCTCAACATGGACCAGCATTTGATGGAGTCGATACTACGCTGCCCTGGATGGACTATCAAGTCCCGAGTAACAAGCATGTTACCGAGCATGCGCTGAAACAGGTGATACGATGACGGGTAACCTCAAAATGGATGAACATTAGACCACCGGATTAAACACCACATCGGCAAGTCAGGATGATTATGTGCCGAGTTACAAACACGTGACCGGCTACGCCCTGGCAAGGGGAGGCAGTTCGATGACAGCTGATCTCAACATGGACTACAATAACATTTGTATTGGGTCAAACAGTTTTGATGTTACTAAAAAACTTTACGTAGATGCGCGTCGAGTTAATAACAATGTTGGAGTCGTATTATCGCTGACGTCCAACGAGTCAAACCGATCAGGATTTGTCGCTAACGCCTCCTCAGATTACTCTACATCGTTTGCTGCATTTTTCGTGTTCACTCAGTTATGTATATCGGTGGGTGGAGTGAGATTTTGTTCGATAGAAATTAGTATTTGGAAATTTCATCTGCGAAGTCGTTTTAGTAACATCGCCACGATCACCAGCTTGAGTATCGCCGCGTGAAAGATATCGGAATCTACGTGGACAAAACAACGAGCACGAATGCGTGAATAAACTAACGCAAAAGAGAAGTTTACAAATAAGTAGACGTGCGTTGAGTAATCAAACTTCGAAGAGAGCGTTTTTCAAGGAAACCGAGATCTATTACGATGACTTTGGTACCGTCATGGAAACCATGTCTTTGGCTGACAAAATATTCAATCCTGATGATACTTTGGAAGATGAACCTGAAGACTAGATCAATTAAAATAGGACGATGACAGCGTACTTTTATTTGATGATGCATCAGAGAAAAGGAAAAATCGATATCGAGTTTTTAGTTGAAAATGGAGTTAGAACTTTGATGGAGAATATTGTTATGGACTTTTTTCCCCGTGATAATTTAACTCTTCCTGCTGGAAATTTATTGATACTCAAGTCGCAGAATGGATCTGAAAAGGAAATAAAAATTAACAGTCGACGCTTAGACTAATCGAAGAATTAAACCGTGTATATGACTAATTACGCACGTGCAGCCTCGAACGAAAACGCATGCAAAGACTGGAACAAAATCACTGTAACAGTATTAGTGTTGAGAAAGAATTCGAATATATTGAGTGATACCATCATAAAAGAAAACTATGCTAACCTTGATGTTTGAGCATACCTATACCTCGACAATCTCGATTTGAAAGTAACCCCTGAGAATCTCGATAGCATGGTAAAGGTCGATCAAGTCAAAAACGTTCCACGCAAGCATACTGATAAATGTCTTACTTCAAACGATGGATTTAGTCAATGATCTCAAGCTAAACGTTGATAAACATATGAAAGTCTTGACGGAACAATTGCTCCATATAGAAGTCTTATTTCAGATTTTAATCGACCCAGAAATGTAAGATGAAACCGATCGCTGATTTCGACTTAATCAGTAAACAGCTTGACCGCGCAATCAAACATGAGCTCATTGAACCCGACAGACATTATTATAAGTCTACATGTTTAAACACCCTTACCATTATACAGATGGATACTCTACAATGACTTAGCATCCATTGCGTTTACCACCGCTGGTATTATCACTACTGGAGCCATTCCAAATTCATTTATGCTGATTTTCTCTGGCGCCGGCGTTATTGTGGCGTCGGCTTTAAAACAAATTAGAGCCAAAATTGACAAAAACCCCTAAACGCGACGAATAAGCGTTTGTGACGTGCACAAAAATCTTAAATAAAATCCGGTCATGCCTTCGTGAAAACAATTTTACACGAGCTGATTTAAGAGTTTCAAATCATCGACGACCTGATCACCGAACTGAGGGCTATGCCGAGGGTGAGATGTAAAAGGAAAATGAGAACAAAAAAGCCGATTAAAGCTTGTACCGAAAATTATACCTGCCGTATTTTTTTAATTTTTGATAGCGATAGCGATGTTTTCTGCTTTCCATCTCAGATATTCTTAATTGTCATCAAGTGAATTAGTTCTTTAGATGCTTTACTTTTCAAAGAAAAGTCCATTTGCTCATCCGGCTCAATGAGTGTCACGATTACCGGACATAACGTTTTTAAATTTTTTTACACCGCCATTACTTTTCCCTCTTAGTGTTTTCAGATGGGGTAACTAAATCGAGATTAACCAGACTGTTGATATGATCTATTGTATACCCAATGAGGATGACTCGTCTGTGAGATTCAAATACAAGCCTGTGACGAGTAACTGTCGCGTTTGTGATAATTTCTCTAGACACTGTTTTATCGAATAGCCCACATTGCTGATTTACTGTGCTAATAATCTTTTGCACTCCTTGTGCCGAACATTGCAGTCCTCCTCGCTCTTGTAGTTACTGAATACTGCGTGAGTACTCCTGAGCCATTGCTGTTACATAAGATATCATCTTGCTTTTTGGCTTAATAGAAAGCATCAAATAACAAATCCGAGGATCGATTGATATCATCTCTATATGGAACCCTTTCAACGTGATGACATACAGCAGCGAATAATTTAAACGGCACTATTGCTACAACGTGCTCGTCTGGATGTTTCTTGTAGAAATTAGATTACATCATACAATAAACATCATCTTGGCCCCTAACCAACAAAACTCGGGGTCTGGTTTTGATAGTAAGTTTAGCAAATCAGCTTCGTTTGACGATCCCATGTCGGTCGGTAATCATGATTTTATCCTCACCAAAAAATAATATTCTTCGAATCGTTAAAACGACCATAATCTGAGCAATTATACCCGTTAACGTACCAAGGGTTAAATCCCTAATGAGTCATTGTGCATTTTCGAAAAGCCGCGGAGATAGGTAAACCATGATCAGCCACCCGCGAGACTTTTAATCCGAATATTGACGAGAGATTTGAACTCTAACGGCATAATAGTGACATCGGTGATTATGTAACCATCTGGGGAGTAACGAAATCCTGGTATATTCTTAATGCAATGTCATTAGCAACTATTTTTCCATCGAGAGTAAGTTTTGTAATCGTTTGATCACAAGTTCAAAAAGACATTTCCAACAAAACTGTAACGTCGGTGAGGATTCCTGGGGGTTGACTTTTTAATCAACAGCATAATAAACATTTGAGAAAGGACAGTAACCCATCACGCAACTTAAATCTGACCCCTTCCGATGGTGGGTTCCATGAGCTAATACCATTCATCGGTTTTTGCTTGGTTTTATAACGACTAATAATTTCTTCCAAGTTTTGTTCCAATGTTTGTTCCCCCCACCCACCCACCCCCCAACCCAAAACCTAAAACATAAAACAAAACTAAACAAACCCAGAAACTAAGAATCCCAACTAAATAGTCAATCCTTAACGTTTAACGAGTATTCTGGGTGCTTTTTTTACGATGTCCTTCGACAAGATTAACGTTGAACATTTGCGGGGGATGTGAGGCCGAGAGCTTCGTTTGGATTTTAACCAAGAAGTAATAATAAAATATATACTGTTAATATCTGCTAAGTTTCATGAACCAGCCTTGTTAATAATCTTTTAATGCTGTCTAATCGAAAACATGTTTTTGTGTTGTACAAATCTGGATGATTAATATCATCCAACACTTACATTTTTAGTCAAGCCTTATATGGCTAAGGTTTCTACGATAACCATAACGTACGGGGATGAAGCAAGGACGAGTGTACATTGCTTGTGAAGGGCTAAATGTGCTTTGTGTATGCTAAGTCGTGTACATGCATTTTGTAGGTTCTTATAATACTTATATTCATTACGTTATATATATATATATATATATATATATATATATATATATATATATATATATATAGCGGCAATACAATTTAAAATAAGCAAAACACATTATCTTGTATTTAATTCTTAAGGCTTTCAGTACCTAGATTCAATGACATAACTATAGATTTTCACACACACACACACACACACACACACACACACAATCTTCAAAATTTCAGAAATGGACCCCTCAGTGTAATAAAACTTCATCTTGATGTGCCGCTTCTTGGATGATCCTCTCTCCAGCATTGTAGGGGTCACAATCGGGAAATTGTTGAAGCTTAACCTCATGCGAGAAACGAAATAGTGACTGGCATATCATAGCATTTTTATTCAAAGTTTGCGTCCGCAAATATAACCATAAGCAACTTTATAAAGAAAAGGATTTTACGTTCGTTGCATTGAACGTAATCCCATGTGCTGTTGTAAGTCGTGCAATATTTACGAAAAGGCCATTCTGTCTACAATATATTATTCCTTGTCTCTTTGTTCTCATGAACACATGACAGTGGATTTAGGGTAGAAATACATGGAATTCTATAACGACTAACAGTGAGGTTATATTTCATTGTATCCTTCTGAATTAATATTACGCACCTTCACATCTATTCCATAATGATATGATCATTTCGTTTCAGCTTGGTGTTTTGCCAGGACGGGTTCAGTATGGGCTTGGTCAAGTATCTGCCAATATTCACGACTCAGAACAACGGCTAAATGGTATGCTTATCTCTATCTCAGCATCTGAACGACAGACATTCATACATAGAGGCACACACTACCTACCTATCTACACACATACATGCATACATACATACATACATACATACATGCATGCATATATACATACATACATGCATACGTACATACATACATACGTGCATACATGGATGTTTATAAGCCAGGAAGTATCTAGGAGAACTGGAAGTATGTTAATTGATTTGTTGTTAGATATGTGGACATGTGTCCTGGCTGGTTGATAGGCACCAAGGACGATGGCAAATACCAAGACGAATGTATATAAGTTTCGCAAGATATTAGCGTGATTATCATGATAGATTATAACAACATATTATCATATTATCATATTCAGACATGAAACATTGAAAATCTAGTAATATTATTTGCAAAATCTTCTCATATCACTAGTATTACGACAATTATTACTTACAATTAGTTATATAGGAATGTTAACATTCTTAACTTAGGTATCCACAATGTGACTGAATATCACTGAATATTCATATTCAGGACTTATTCCAAAACTTTCCGCCCCCTGATACATAAACTACATTGCTCGTTGGTTGACACGGAATTAAGGAACTGGTTAATAATGTTGCTCTATACATACAGATGCCATTGATGTATTTTATATGCTTGTTTGTATCTATATAAGTAGGTAGGTAAATAAAGGGATTGATAGATACATAAAAGAAGCAGAATGAGCGAGAAAAAGATAGGTAGATTGGTTCGTACATACATACATACATACATACATACATACATTCATACATAAATACATACATACATACATACATACATACATACATACATACATACATACATACATACATACACGACCCTATGGTCTTAAACTAAGTACATGAGGAGAGCGAAAACCAACAAGTTTTGTAAAATTCAATTAAATAATTTATTTCACTAAAATACAACAGTGAAAATTTAAAAAGAACTTATAGTTTTGTGAATTAAATCCAAACTAGTCCCAAAATTTCATCACCAGGCATGATGAATAAAGTTCTAACTAAATTATAGTGTTATTCGAATTAAATTTCAATTTAGAAGGTGTTAATGTGCATATAGTCTCGAATATGCGAATGTACCAGTATAATGGATTGTGGCGATGTGTTTAGAGTCATTTGATGAACCACAATAGTATATTTCATGATGTTCTTATTGGTATTCACTATAATTCCAAGTTAATGTATATGTCCAAGAATATTATTGAAAAGCACATTGCATTTCCAGTGATTAATAATTTGAATAAATAATTCCACCTAAATCAAATAATGAACACAACAAAAAAAAAGATTCTGCCAAAGATGTTAAAGCAAGGCTGAATAATTTCTCAAGTAAACAAGATTATATAAAAAAGCCTAAGACACAAAAATAAACTAGGATGAGAGTAAAAGGCTGATTTCTAGAAAATTCTAAGTTATCAACAAGATAAAATCTGTTACTAGAATTATAACAATGCCATAAATATCAGGTAAACAAGGTCTTTTCATGGAAGCCATCTAGTGTCCCAGACTCTGGTAAACAAGGCCTTTTCATGGAAGCCATCTAGTGTCCCAGACTCTAAGATGTACGTATTTGCATGAATAACAATCTGAATACTTGCTCCACAATCATAGGAAGAATATTATCCATGTATTCTGTTGTCCACAAAACACATGTTATTCAACAGGTACAACATGAACTTGATCTTGGACAAGGTCAAGTCCAAAATACAATTATAGGTAACACATAATCATGGAGAAAATAAACCAAAAAACAATACAAATTAAATATACATAACAATACCTACCTACCTACCTACGGATTGACTTGATTAAGTGGAGATCACCTGACACAGTGGATATGTATTAATAACCACCACAGAAATCAAAGTTGAGGTTGTTTAACAATTGAACAAGTACTAGAAAACACGTGTTCCCTACATCAAATTAACGTATAGGATTCTTCCTTTTTCAACTGCTAAAATGAAGGTTAAGAGTTGTTACATACATTTAGTGTAAAGACAGTGTATCTGTTTTCAAATAGGCTAATAAAATTAAGATATACCACTTGGGTCAAAATATTGTGCTGTCTGCTTATTGTATGGTGCGTTTACATCTCAGGTTTCCTCGCGGATCCAAACTGTTGTAATCATATTATGAGAGTGAGATTAGGACTGCATGTCAGGTGACAATACGACAAAGAGCGACGTTCGATTTAGCTTTTGACACCCAGAATCCATATAATATTTTCAACAGTATGTCTATAGAATGATATAAACTTTTGTTGCATTGTCCTGTCTGGAAGAGGCTGAATGGTACGTGCTTTCTTTGTCATCCAACGAGGAAAGACAAAAGCCTGAATTCAATAAACAGTGCACAGTATAGACTGTAATAGGAGGCTCCGAATTTACAACATCTTCATTGTTAATGAAAAACAGCATGCAATAACCTGCCACTCGTTCAAGTAGTTTGTGTCTTGCTGGTTTGTTGAAAGTAGTCGGGGTCCAGGTAAAAAGCAATTGAAGGTTCCGTTGAAATACCCCCCCCCCCCGAACATTCCCAGGTGTCTACAGGTCAAATTCGTAATTTATTCAAACCATAGTAGTCACTGATGCTACAGATGACTATTCTTAGTAGTTAATTTGGGCCAATTCGAGAGAGAGAGAGAGAGAGAGAGAGAGAGAGAGAGAGGAGAAGGGGGGGGGGCTGTCCAAAATAAAACCATTGTAAATAAGTCTGGTTAAAAAGCAGACATAAGTATAAATCGAAGTAACAACTTGTTATTTGTGCCTTTAGGCCTTTACCAGCACTTTCCTGTATTTAGATGTTTCTACAAAGTATACTGACATCTTGTTAGAAAAAAATGGTCACAAGTCCATTTTATCAAGGCCATGTTTGGAATAAAAAAGTGAATCATAGTCATGCATAAGGATTGCCCAGACAACAGCAGCAATAACAAGGCTGAGACCAATATAGAAAGATACCATCATTGCTTTTGGTTCCAAAATAAGGCTGATGCGCTCGATTGTCATATCCATCTTTCTGTATGCTTGTGAAGCATGGACACTCACATCAGATCTACAAAGGATTCAAACCTTCGAAATGAGATGCTACCGCAAGATCTTGGGCATCTCATACATTGACCATGTAACCAACGAAGAAGTCCACAACAGGATCCAATGAGCCATCGGATCCTATGAAGACTTCTTGATCACTGTAAAAAAGCGCAAACTGAAGTGGTACGGTCATGTCTCAAGATCATCTGGACTGGCAAAAACAATCTTGCAAGGTACAGTGAGTGTGCAGAAGAAGAGGCAGACCGAAAAAGAAGTGGGAAGACAACATTAAGGAGTGGACAGGCATGGGATTTGGAGATTCCCAAAGGGCAGTAGAGAACAGGGAAAGATGGAGAGAATTGGTTGTAAAGTCAACTGTGGTGCCCCAGCGACCTCTTGGGTTAAGAGGTTGATGATGGTGATGATGATATTATCTATATTATGTAACCCGTATTTTAAAGACAGAATAGGTCCGTTTTTACTGGAAGTATATCCTAGTTTATATCTTTTGTATAAAAATAAAACTTTATAACCTTATGATAATCAGGTCAGATTCCAAACAATGAGAAAATCCAGCAACAATATACGCAGGCAAGACCGCGAAAAAAATATCTTTTGTTCCTTTGAACAAATGTTGTTGGATATTCTTTCAAACTTTTCAAGCTGAATGAATAAATTGCTATGAAATAGATAAATTACGATTTTATGATAAATAACAAATGACTTTTGAGTTGCCGATGCCATATAGATACACGTTCAATAGTAGTATTACAGCAACAGTTCTGTTTACACATTAAATATGTTACCGCAGTATGCATACACAACACTATCAAGAGAAGATAAATTAAGACAACGATTTAATAATTAAATCAAAAACTAGTTTTGAGTTTGCGATGCAATGTAAATTCTCTTTATACAAAGTTAGCTTCGTATTTATGTTCATAAATTGAAACTCCATAAAAGGTTGTAGTAAGACTAACAATAGATCCTGGTTCGAACGACTGTGCTATGTTTAGGAAGATATAGATGTTCCAGGTGTAATAACTTGACAAATTCGCATTTACGGTAATCCAAATTAAATTTACTTCTATAATTGTAAGCAAAGAATTAGTAACGATATTAAACTCCTGTATAAGGTTGCTGTTTGCCTTTTAAAAAAAATAAAGTTAGAGAATCAGTGTGTTAATCTACGAATTTTTATGGCTCCTGGTTGTATTATATTTTGCAATTCGGTCCGGGAGACAATGTTGCTATTATTATTATTATTTCATTGCGTGTCAAAATTGATTTCAACACACGACAATGGGCAAAGGATAGTCTCAAATATAGTTGCGACAATGTTAATACTGAGGTCATTTTGTATATTTATCGGAATATATATTACATGTCATTACACGTCATTACATGTACTAAATAGGAAATTTTCATTTCAGAACAAATTCAGACCCTTCACTTACGAGTTTCCGACCTACTTAGCAGAGTTAACGAATTGGACCAAATGGCACGAGGTAGCATTTGCATGGTTGTGTGTGTGTGTATATATATATATATATATATATATATATATATATATATATATATATAATATCTTTGAAGGTGGATAGATACATAGATGCATAAATGAATACATGCAAACACACATTATTTTCACACTTATTTTTATAACGAAATAACTCCAATTTTTACGGATCGACAAAGATTTCTACAATCTGATTTGATATAAATGTTAAATGATATTGATGGGAAAGATTTTACACATCGGTAAATTCCTTGGACTACTTTTGGTTCCCAGTTTCATGGTCATTTTATATGAAGCATTGTCCATACAAATGCCTTAGACCATAAAAAGATGAACAACAAACCCAATGTGATTTCCGATCAAAATTTATAACCCTCAGATTCAAATCGCCCATTACAAGTTAAAATAATAAAATCGTATAGACCTTCCTGCAACCACCCTTTTTGCCAAATGAACCATATGGCAGGCTTTACTAGTCAACCTTCAGAAAGTACTGCATTTTGTTGCGACAGTATGCTCCACCAGCTGTTATTATTGGTCAGGGTCACATGACGAGCAAGGGATCTCACTAAAATGATCACGATTTCGCTTTTGAAAGACGAAAACGAATAGAAAATCAAGAATAACGAACGTTATGACAACCAGTGTTATACGCAATAGTAAGATGAAAAAAAGGAAGAGCATGGTTTTAACAGCAATCATTTTTTTTTAAAATGACTATAGCAAGATCCTTAGATCACAGGTATCATCCACTTTGACACTCTATCTTATTAAGACTCTATGGTCTGAAACTACATAATAGAACAAGCGAAAACCAACAAGTTTTTTGAAATTCAGATTCCCTTGAATACAAAGTGAAAATGTAGAAAGAACTTACGGCATTGCGAACGAAATCCCAAATAAATCTAAAATTTCTAACACAAGTCCTAATGTATAAAGTTCTGAATAAACTGTAGTTGTATTCCAAAATAAGTCCATTGCTGGAACTGTTGATGCGCCTTGATGGCCTGTGTTGTAGTGATGTACCAACAGTCTTTTGTTGATTCACAATAATACAATCCAGGAATATATCCTTTTTGAATTGCACTATAAAACCTAGACTCTAGTTCCAAGAATGTTAGTTTTGACAACTTTATATTTCCAGAGAAGAATAACTTGATTTAAATAATTTGAATAAATAAATTCCAGTTCCAATGAAATACTGGGCACAACAATAATACAACTGATTCTGCTCAGATCTTACAGCACGAATGAACTATTTCATGATAAACAAGATTATACAGTACCCGGCTTGATCTCAAGTCACAATTAGCATTTTCTAAACAAAACCATGACCCAATGGAAAATTTCATTATGGAAATCTTAGTTATAATTAGAAGGTCCATTACTAAAATAATAAATTACAATGTCGCAAACAACAGGTATATCCGACATTTGATGGGGGCTTTATAAATGTTTTATACTCCGGTTGAAATAGGCATGTTGTTTGCGACACCAAAATCATTGATTCAGGTCAGCTAGAAAATGAACTTCATTTTGGACAAGATTAAGTAAAATAAGCAGTTATCCATATCATATACTGAATTAAAAAGTAACATAAAATGCAAATTAAATATACATAGCATTCCTATATTACTATATAAAGAATCGATGGCTTTTGACTAGCGAAGATGGGCCCATGTATTCTGTCGGAGAGAAGTGGCAAATGAAGAAACCTCGAGCTACATAAAAGTACATGCTTTGTTGGCGAAATCCGCTGAAATGATGTCAGAAAGGAAGTACATTGGAATTAGAAACACGTGAAATGTGACCGCTTTTCGTGTTTTTGCTTCTTCAGACTGACTTCAAACTGAATTCAGTATTATTGTTTACGTCATTCTATAGGATCAGTGATATACACAATATGACATGGACAAGATGACGTAATAGATTAAAATCGTTCGCATGCATTCTTGTTATAATCTTAAAGGCATAATTCGCATGAAAAAGTTAGACATGGGATGGATAAAAGACATTTAGATACATAAAAATACATAAAACTGGATCATAAAGACACAAATATCTGTATTGAAACTAAAGTAGAACTATCGGGATAAATAGAGATAAACAATTTAATTCACTCTTTAAATTAACAATTTTTAAAACGTAATATATTTTGCATTTAGTAATTAGATACTAACAGACAAATTTCAAAATGAACAATCTGAAATGTGAAAGACAATGTTCAAACTTTTTTATTTAATGAATTCAAAATATATTATAAATAAATACATTGCAATACCATTTTAGATAATAATTAAAAAGTAATAAAGTTGTTTTTATCTATTTATTCATAATGTGGATTTCTGGATGGATAGATAGACATACATACTTACATACATACATGCGTACACACACACATATAATTACAAAAATCATCCCTTGAGGCTTCCTCGAAAACAGTCGTCGATATTAAGCAATACATTATGCAATTTTTTTCTGTTTCCAGGGATGTACAAGAAAGAAGTCGAGACACCAGCGTCAAATGACAACTTTGGATCAAAGATTTCCAAATAAAAAGTCGACTTTAATTTGTAAAAAAAAAAATACCTTTTAGATGCGTGAAATATCAATAGCGGATGTCTCATAAATTTTCTATTATAGTTTGTTTTCCACGCTTATATATTGAGCTTTCTGTCTACATAAAAAAATCACTGCAAACGACAGTATATAACTGTTAATACTTGAACACTTACATTTACCTTTGGTTCGAAAACAAAACTGAAAAAATAAACCATGTAACACATACTCTTTTCGATGTTAACGTTTATTATATGGCCCTGATGATACTGGTAAAAAGAGGAAAAAAACCCGGAAAAGTGTTATATGCGCGTGGATAAGAAATTACACTCTATTCGCAAGAAACCCTGGCCACCCATGCCCCACCACCCACACATACCCATTCTGATTGGTTTGGAATGTCAATTGCAGCATCGCAGTAATGCTTGGTCTTTGAATTTTTTTTCTTTATTATAAGCGCCAAAATATAGTTTTAGGTCAAGAAAATACTAGACGCAAAGACTCCTAAAGATAACTGCATTGGACGGGGATGAAACATGATATGTTCTATTTCATGTGAGTCAGTTATAATTGTATTGATATAAAGAATGTCTACAATTATGTCCCCTTTCTTCGAACTTAAACAGTGTAACCCTGATAAATATAAAGTTTCTGGTTAGAAAACCGGGTGTTAAATGCTTAGTTCCAGATCTGATGTTTAAAAAATTGGAAGAGGCTCATTAGGAGAATTTCTATCTTTAATCTTGTCTTGGTAGCTTGAAATGTGACCTAGAGCTTATAGATGTAACCAAACTGTGACACTCGATAAATAGTTTGGTAAGGATATAAATGTGCATGTGCCGAGCTTTATCCCTACAGTTACCAGCTGTATGGTGTTGACGTAAAATTGACAAAAGAGAAAGAAAACAAATTGTCAAATATGAAAACCGACAGTAACTAGACATTATCAGGACTATTATTAATACGCACTACACCCGTTCAGTGTACAAGAGGGTAACGATGTGTTTGTAGTGCTTTACTTTCTTCATAGAATATGTATACTATGTACGCTGTATCAAAGATATACCACTCGTTGTATAAATTTTGCATTAAATGAAAACTCGGCAAGCATCGATTGCTTTAAATAAGCAAATTTATACATCTCGTGGTTAGACCGCTCCGGTGGCCTAGTGGCTAGAGCGTCCGACTCGGATGCGGGAGGTCGCGGGTTCGAACCCCGGCCGAGTCGTACCAAAAACTTTAAAAAATGGTACTAACAGCTGCCTCGCTTGACGCTCAGCATTAAGAAGTAGTGTTAGGACTGGTCCACCTGGTGTCAGGATAATGTGACTGGGTGGGACATGATGCTACAGTTCTGCAGCATGATGCCCCAGTGCTAGACATCAGTATAAACTGTCACACTGCAGACATCGTAGTGATGTGACTGAAAAATTGTTAAAGCTACGTTAAAAATCTACGTCACACACACACACACATACATCTCGTGGTATATCATTGATCCGGCGTGTACACACACACACACACACACACACACACACACACTATATATATATATATATATATATATATATATATATATATATATATATATATATATTGTTACGTCTTGGCTCGTTCAAAGTAACGCAAAGAAAGAGTGAAGACAACAAGCTTTGTACATTTTAACAAAAATAATTTCCCTAGAAAACACGGTGAAAAGGTAAATAGATGAAACAAGACTTACGATTTACGAAGCAGACTCCAAAAATTGTTCTAAATTTGTGAAAACACATAAGTCCTGTGAATAAACAGTTCTAAACTGATAGTCTGAATCTCAGTTCCGTTCCAAGATGGCGGATGGATGACGTTAGACGAAGGCTAGCACAGAATGTCCAGAATTTTCACTGTAAAGCACAATTTGTATTGTTCTGTTCCGATTTAGAAATAATTTCAACAAATGTCTTTGTCCAAAGCCAGTAGTGTTGTTATCCAGGGAAAATAATCATTTATAAAGTAGATGAAATACAGCTACCACCACTAACAACACACATGTTGTTCCTCGTACGAATGCACAACTCTTTCCAGCACAGAAATACCTTTCTTAATGTATTATAAACTCTGTAAGATGTTATGATGTGACTCTGAACTACCACTGACTACGACTCTGACCATCACTGTGACTGACCAAACATTTCTTACAGGTAACTGAGCATTTAAAACAAGCTAATGCGTCATTTCATGTACACATGCACGAAGCACACGTGTGATTTCGAAATCACATCTGGGTATTACAGAAGCGTAAACAAGTAATAACGTGGTCACAGCCAATCATTTACATAGCTCTTTCTCACTGTTTACTTGATACGAAAAACCGTCATGCAAAAATCGTGCTTACACGAGTCACATTTACGTTTTAAATAAATACGATGTTTCTAACATACTATTAGACCTTGCTAACATAATCATCACCATAATAATAATAACTTTTAGTGATATAAAAATAAAATAAAAATGAAACAAAGAATTAGAAGAACTTAAGCCTCAACACATATGTAATTTAACTACAGGGTCGTAACAATATATATATATATATATATATATATATA
>JAECUM010030897.1:0-11969 GCA_016617855.1 Megalonaias nervosa
GATTATAGTCGCGTATGCACTCAGTGCTTCTGCGACTGGTTGTGGCCCTAGGCTGGGCGACAGTCCCCTTAAGGGGGCGCTTGGCCCCAGGCTGGGCCTTTCCGGTTTTGTGCCGTGTTATCCGGGGTATGAGCATGGTGCCATCATAGCCCCAAAATAAGGTGGACGTCCCTACATCGCTCCCAAACCGCAGACCCACCACCAGGTCTCCCACCGCGGCCCGTCCCCCACCTCACCTCTCCAAAGATCAAGCTCAACCTGCTTTATCTCAGCAGGGCAGACTTTGTTCTAATTGTTTCCAGTTGTTCCTATGGATGTCCCTATGCCAATTTTGTGTGAGCCACCTGAGCAATTTGTCAAATTTTAAAGAGTTGTGAATTTAGAATGAATATTTGTGTTTGAATTTCGCGTACTTAGCGTACTTATATGGGTCTAAATTTTTCCAATCTGCCGAATGTGGGCCATCCTATAATTTTAGCACCGCTTGTGTATTGTTGGTTGTATGTTTTCGCGCCGCCGTCCAAAAGGATCATGATTGTGTGTCGTTGGTCTTCTGGGGTCAAACTGAAGACCTTTGGTTGGGTTTTTTGCGGGGCAGCAGGCAGAGCCGCCTGGACTGTCCCTTGCCTTTGAGTTTGTCCGTGTCGGAGGGGGGGGGGAATTTGGGACAGCAGGTGGGGTGTATCCTGGACTGTCCCTTACATTTGATTCGATACAAACACCTTTATGCCGGGGTCTTGGTGGGGAAGTCTTTGCTCGACATGGACTTGTCGAGGTCAGGATCCCACTCAGGTATTGCTAGTATATCTGCCCTAGCTCCTGTTTTGATGTTCCCAGCGAGGGTGTTAATGTGTGTGTGTGTGTGGGGGGGGGTACGTGGGTTTGTGGAGCAGCAGGTAGAGCTTCCTGGACTGCTCCTTGCTTTGTTGTTTGTCTGGCAAATCTGGCTGGCTAGTCATTTTGGCTTCTTTTCTGTAGGGGCCGTTTGGCAGGTTGGTTAGTTATATCTTTTCTGTATGTGGCAGATTGGTTAGTTATATCTTTTCTGTGTGGCAGATTGTGGAGGGTTATTGGATGTTGCCTCCATTTGTTCTTCTTTCCTTGGCAAGTTTTGGTAGTTTTGCCTCTTTCCTCTGTTCTTTCTTCTCTCTATATATATCTGTGGATGGCTGCTCTCAGTTGTATGTGCTCCTTTTCTTCGTTGCTGTTAATTCCTTTTCATGGTGTTTGTTCAGTCTAGTATTGTCCGTCCGTGTGTTAGTGAGGTTGGGAAATTAGTGTAATTTAAATAATTGTATTTGTTGTTGATATGAGTATTTGTTTATCTAATGGTAAATTGAAGAAAGTTATACTTTGTTTCTTCTATGCAGGTGGCGAAGTCTTGTTGTATATAAGGGATTGGGTTGTTTTATTATTTTGGTTTTATTTCTGTGGTGGAGATTGTTGAGTATAGTCAATTCTCCGTTCAGATTTGACCGTATATATCCCCTAACCTTATGTCCAATACCGCCTCTATAAGGTTGGTTTAGTACGTCCTTAGCGCTGATCTACGAAAAGTAGTGTGGGAAACTAGAAATTCCATACCGTATACTTCGATATCCATATATTCAAGTAGAGGTTTAGTAGCAAGTCGTATATCAGGAATAAGAGGACTCATTGATGGGTGTATACAATTTGCTTGGGGGGTGGGTGGGTGGGTTTGATTTACTTCTGCGCCGAATACTGTATAGTGTTACAATCCTATGTGGTTGAACTGTGGGGCATGTTACTATTAATGAAAGGGATACCTAGATTAAATATTTCACAGGATATTTGGAAATAGCTTAATTTAATGTTTTGAAAGGGATTGAAGTGAATTGAAATAAATAGTAAACAAAGATTTTTAATTGAAATAAACAATATTAAAATATTGTTTAAATTTTTAACATGAAATTGGTGTGTGTCATTATACATTGTTTTATTATTGTATATTGGGTATCTTGTGAATTTGTAGTGTGGGTTTTGTCCCGGCATGGATAGTTTTAACATTGTTGTTAAAACCCAGTCCAATGTTATTGATTAAGCGGTGTATGAACTAGAATTAAGTTTAGTATTTAATTAGTGGAATTGTTATTAATAAAGCGAATCCTTTACCTTATGCGATAAGCAAGTCCTATTTTATTTAATAAACGGCATTTAAACTAGGATTACGTTTTGTATTAAATTAAATTAATGTAAATATTAGTATTGTTATTTATAAAATGAATTCTGTACCTTGCGCGATGTTTGTGTTCTGTAGTTTGTCTAGTCCATGGTCAGTTTCCTTTGTCCCTTTGTTCTGGAGAGTGACCCCCTGCAGCTGCAGCCATGTGCTTGCTATGTTGATTGCTGTTTATAGTATACAGTTATTTATGTTAAGCTACATTGTTGTTTAATACCCAGTCCAATGTTATTGAATAAGCAATGTATGAACTAGAGTTAAGTTTAGTATTTAAATTGTGAAATTGTTAATAATAAGTGAATTCTTTACCTTGCGCGATAAGTAAGTCCTATTTTATTGAATAAACGGCATTTAAACTAGGATTACGTTTTGTATTAATTTAAATTAATGTAAATATTAGAATTGTTAATTATAAAATGAATTCTTTACCTTGCGTGATGTGTGTGTGTTGTGTAGTTTGTCAAGTCTAGTCCATGGTAAGTTTTCCTTTGTTCCTTTGTTCTGGGGAGTGACCCCCTGCAGCTGCCGCCATGTGCTTGCAGTGTTGATTTCTGTTTGTAGTCCTCGAATCTCAATTTCGGCTAAACCCTTCGACAAATCCCGTATGAGTATCCTTTTCATCTGTTTTGTTGTTTTTTCTTGTGTTCCTAGAAGTCCTGCTTCGATGTATTTGTTGAACTCAGCATCAGCGTGGCGCACGTCCGTCCTCACCGGCGTCCTTCACATATCAGCTTCCTGGATTCGGATTATAGTCGCGTATGCACTCAGGGCTTCTGCTACTGGTTGTGGCCCTAGGCTGGGCGACAGTCCCCTTAAGGGGGCGCTTGGCCCCAAGCTGGGCCTTTCCGGTTTTTTGCCGTGTTATCCGGGGTATGAGCATGGTGCCATCATAGCCCCTATGGTGGTGGTTTCGGATTATAGTCGCGTATGCACTCAGTGCTTCTGCGACTGGTTCTGGCCCTAGGCTGGGCGACAGTCCCCTTAAGGGGGCGCTTGGCCCCAGGCTGGGCCTTTCCGGTTTTGTGCCGTGTTATCCGGGGTATGAGCACAGGAGTCTGCAGTTTTATCAATAAAGCACGACGAAATTTCTGACAACATGAAATCACCTTATCGGTATTATAAATTAACACAAGGAATGCAAGCGTGACAACAACCCTCCGCTCGATTCGACTTTTCTCACGCGTCTTTTATCGCTTCAGAATCGCAAGAAGACTGAAAAACTGCACATATCCATTCAAAAACAGTAACGTACCAAAGCATCGCTCTCGGACGACCATCGCATGAGTCCAATCAGGCGAATTAACCTTTATTTTCACCATTACGGTCACAAACCCTGTCAAACAGAACTCATTGCAGGAAGTAGCCCATTTCTACCACGGGCTAAATAACGTCATGAAACTAATTTTACAAGTTAAAATGTTTAACTTGTTTTTTATTTCAGATTGTATCATTTGAAAATTTTTGTATAAATTTCCAGAACAGAAATATGTAGTTAAAGTTCTGATAGTACAAATAACGGTTGATGACGTCATCACATTTCAAATATTAAAGCCTAGACGGATGCTGGACCCGGAAGATTGAAAAATGTGTTTGATAGACTTTCTAGAGGTTGCCACCTGGTAAGATCATCTGTTGTACTGAGGTTTTTTTTCATAACAGAAAATGATAGTGAAGAAGAAAATATTATACTGTATGAGGGATGTACTATTTATGATGATGATGATGATGATGATGATAATGATAGAGAGAGAGAAAAATGAACAATAGGAAAGGAGAAAAGCTGTTGCTTTATTCCACTGATTAACCATTGATGATGATGATGATGGTGTGTGTGTGTGTGTGTGTGTGAGAGAGAGAGAGAGAGATAGATAGAGAATAGTTGTGACGGAGAAAATCAATATGTAATACGATACATTACAATTAATGATGATGCGAGAGAGAACAAAATGATTCTTGTATGGTTTACCGATGATGAGAGAAAGAGAGAGCAAAGGCAGATTATGAATGAAGAAATTACTTATCTTTAGCATTTATGGTAATACTGACGTTAGAGAGATACAAATGATACTTTACCTGATAATTATACCATTGATGATGATGAGGTGAAAAACATGGTGGTGGTGAATGATAAAAAAAGGACCGCGAATGATAAATTTATAATGTATGACAATGAGAAAGAAGAAACACTTGTGAATACAATATTGTTTACTAGAGATTTACCATCATTAATAATGACGACGACAGTGAAGAAGGCAAGAAAAGAGAAGCATGTTTCACTGTTTAATACCTTGCTCGTGCCAAGGATATAAAGATTTGTACCGAAATTGTAAAAGTTCATCTAATACCTGAAGAATTTCTGTCAAAGGTCCGGGAAGGTTACAATATTCAATCTTCAAAACTACACCCCCCTCCAATACACACATGTATGTATGTATGTATGTGTGTATGTATGTATGCATGCATGTATATATGAGGCATGTGATAAACGACATGTCTTGACATCGATGGGATCGGTCAATGTTTAATTTGTCTACTGGTGGCATTGTTTATTGAAGAAACATGCGTGCAACTGTAACACATGTACATTACTTTTGGTCAAGTTATCGTCAACAAAACAATCACATGTCTTTAAGAAACATTACAGTGATGAATGCTAAATATATTAATTGTCTTTAGTATCCAACAAATACTCAGTACAAGAAATGTCGTAGCCCTAGTTCCCTAATTACATTAATTGTACAACATAGAATGTTTGGAACCGTTCTTGTCTGACCCAGAAATACAGTGATGAAAAAAATGGATCATAAACTAATAATATTATATCAAACGATTACTGTAAAACATATGTTTTGCCACATCCACATTGTCCAGTCAATAACAAATTGTGTCCACCCTGGGCACATCTGAGAGCACTTTACTGTTCCATGCTGAGGTCGTCCATTGTTTTCTGACAGGTGCTAATATTAGTATCAGGATGGTGTTCTACGCGCACGGCGGTACAGTTGAAGTACCAACGTAAAACGAGGTTGCACATTTTCCTTAAGTTTTATTTGAAAATATCTTAAAGGTATTCTTATTTCCCTTCTGTCCCATATCCAGGTAACATACATGTTCATGAAACATACCTTGCTTATTTCTGCATAGGTAGATATGAGAGAGAGAGAGAGAGAGAGAGAGAGAGAGAGAGAGAGAGAGAGAGAGAGATGATTGAAGAACAAGAAACATTTGTGGAGAAGCGTAAACTTAAACAGATAAATGGTCTACGACATTATCTTATCTTTGAAAATGATAGATAAGTGCTTTCCCAATGGAACGCACACAAGCCGATGAGGGTGGCCTTGAGACGTCTGGAACCCGTGCATTATTTATCAGACTCTGTACCAACTGGGTCACAGTGGCACACACACACACACACACGCGCGCGCGCGCGCGCGCACACACACACAAACACACACGAGAGAAAGACAGACAGACAGATGAGGCAGGTAACACAAAATACTAAAATTATCAGAATTAATGTGTATACAATGCGAGGACAGTCTGAACGCTGTCAGCAACTGTATGTATGCATTCATGCATGTGCAGATTGAGAGCATTTTTTTTTACAACTTTTGAAAATAGTAGTAATATAATACTGTAAATAACATTTTCATGATGCATTCATTATTCTGAGCAAATTCAACTAATTGACGGAGTCCGCATTATTAAATTTCCCTAGTATTAAAAGAGAACCGATTCTGCGCCGTGTTCGGAACGATTATTAGACCCTAACACATATTTACTGCAGAGTAGAAACTGGTAGAAATGGGCTACTTCCTGCAATGAGTTCTGTTTGACAGGGTTTGTGACCGTAATGGTGAAAATAAAGGTTAATTCGCCTGATTGGATTCATGCGATGGTCGTCCGAGAGTGATGCATTGGTACGTTACTGTTTTTTGAATGGATATGTGTAGTTTTTCAGTCTTCTTGCGATTCTGAAGCGATAAAAGACGCGTGAGAAAAGTCGAATCGAGCGGAGGGTTGTTGTCACGCTTGCATTCCTTGTGTTAATTTATAATACCGATAAGGTGATTTCATGTTGTCAGAAATTTCGTCGTGCTTTATTGATAAAACTGCAGACTCCTGTGGTATGAGCATGGTGCCATCATAGCCCCTAAATAAAGTGGACGTCCCTACATCGCTCCCAAACCGCAGACCCGCCACCTGGTCTCCCACCGCGGTCCCCGTCCCCCACCTCACCTCACCAAAGATCAAGCCCAACCTGCTTTATCTCAGCAGGGCAGACTTTGTTCTAATTGTTTCCAGTTGTTCCTATGGATGTCCCTATGCCAATTTTGTGTGAGCCACCTGAGCAATTTGTCAAATTTTAAAGAGTTGTGAATTTAGAATGAATATTTGTGTTTGAATTTCGCGTACTTAGCGTACTTATATGGGTCTGAATTTTCCCAATCAGCTGGATGTGGGTCATCCTATAATTTTAGCTCCGCTTGAGTATTATTGGTTTTATGTTTTTGCGCCGCCGTCCGAAAGGATCATGATTGTGTGTCGTTGGTCTTCTGGGGTCAAACTGAAGACCTTTGGTTGGATTTTTTGCGGGGCAGCAGGCAGAGCCGCCTGGACTGTCCCTTGCCTTTGAGTTTGTCCGTGTAGGGGGGTGGGGGTGGGGTGGATTTTGGGACAGCAGGTGGGGTGTATCCTGGACTGTCCCTTACCTTTGATTCGATACAAACACCTTTATGCCGGGGTCATGGTGGGGAAGTCTTTGCTCGACATGGGCTTGTCGAGGTCAGGATCCCACCCAGGTATTGCTAGTATATCTGCCCTAGCTCCTGTTTTGATGTTCCCAGCTAGGGTGTTAATGTGTGTGTGTGGGGGAGGGGGGGGGGTACGTGGGTTTGTGGAGCAGCAGGTAGAGCTTCCTGGACTGCTCCTTGCTTTGTTGTTTGTCTGGCAAATCTGGCATCTTTTCTGTAGGGGCCGTTTGGCAGGTTGGTTAGTTATATCTTTTCTGTATGTGGCAGGTTGGTTAGTTATATCTTTTCTGTGTGGCAGATTGTGGAGGGTTATTGGATGTTGCCTCCATTTGTTCTTCTTTCCTTGGCAAGTTTTGGTAGTTTTGCCTCTTTCCTCTGTTCTTTCTTCTCTCTCTCTTAGTTAGCGTAGGCGACTTTAATCTTCTCAGTCAGCCCCTATACTGCCCCTTGCCTTTGAGTTTGTCTGGAGCATGGACGTGAAGGAAAACATCGCTAACACCAAAACTTGACTGACTGACTGAGAAAGATTAAAGTCGCCTACGCTAACTAAGAGCTTTTGCGACTCGTTAAAGCTCAAGTGTTGAGCTTTTTAATTGGTCGGTGTTTCAGGAATGATGCCGAAAAAACACCGCTTTTATGTACGATAGTCGTACTTTTTAATTGTATGTCAGAAGGTGGAAAGGAGGAAGGGGACCTGGCGGGGAACGCCAACCGCTGATGCCGTGTACGCTCCAAAGGGCTCGGACCGACGTGATTGTATGTCAAATTCTGTCCAGTTGTGCTAGTGGACGTTCCCTATCCCCAATATTGTGTGGGCCACCTGTGCAATTGATTTACGTTTCTGAGTTGAAGTTTGCCTAATTTATCCTTGTGTAGTTGGAAGTTTGTGTAGTAAGCGTACTTTTAATTGCGAAATTACACCAATCAGCCGGGTGTCAGCAACCGTGTGGGGTTTTTTTTTTGGGGGGGGGTCACGCATTGTTAGTATTAGTTGTTTTTGATGGTGAAGGGACTAAAGGATCAGGGTAGTTTTGAACGGTGGTGTTATTGAATGAGGCCTTCTATTGCCAATGGAAGTGCCTCCCTTGTATATAAAAGTAAGGGATGAGAGTAGAGATAGGGGGTGATGGTAGGTGGGGGAAGGGGATTCTTGGTGGAAAATCTGTGGGCAACACAGGCTTGTTGTTTCCAGGATTCCACCCAGGTGTTGTTAGTATATTTTCCCTAGCACCTGTTTTAGGCCCCTTGTGTTAGTAAAGGTGAGGGTGGAATAAGAGGAAAGTGAAGAGAGGGCTTATAGTGCAAAGTCTTTGTTCAACATAGGCTTGTTGTACGCAGGATTCCACCCAGGTGTTCGCTAGTCTGTTTTCCTTAGTGCCTGTTTTGGGCCCTATTTGTTAGTGAGGGGGGTAGTAGAGGATGGGTGGAAAGGAAAGCTTTTGTTCGGAAGTGTTGAGCCAGTGCTTGCTCGAGGAGGTGGGCCAGTGCTTGCCCAGGTTTGTGCCAGTGCCTGCACGGGGAGGTGGGCCAGTGCTTGCCCAGGGGAGGGTATGGATTTGCTTGCTCTTGTGTGGACGAGGGCTTGCCCATGGGAGGGACTGGGGTTTGGTTTTTTAGTTTTTGATTTGGAGGGCTAGTGCTTGCCCTGTGGAGGTACTGGTCCTTCCTTGTTCTGTTCTTCCGGAAGGGCTCGTTCTTGTCCGCCAAGTGGAGGTTAATATTCCAGTCGTTTTCCTGTGTTCACTTGGATGTATTCCCCAGTTGCTTCTCTCTTGTCTTTTTGTCTTGATATTGTGCCCTTTTTGTTTTGTTAATGTCATGCATGAGGTATGGGATGGGAGATGGGAGGGGGAGATGAGAGAAGAGATAAGGTATATATACATACACACACATATATGTACATACACACATACATATATATATATGTTTTATTTTTTTTATTTTGTTTTTATTTTTTCCTTCCCTTAAGTATTAGTTATTAGTTGTTAGTTAATTATGTGTTGGTTAGTGGTTATGTTAGT
Organism: Megalonaias nervosa; assembly: GCA_016617855.1. Taxonomy (NCBI): domain Eukaryota; kingdom Metazoa; phylum Mollusca; class Bivalvia; order Unionida; family Unionidae; genus Megalonaias; species Megalonaias nervosa. Next base: position 8,976 of record JAECUM010030897.1, read on the forward strand.
TGTTGTGGGTGGGTGTGCTTTGTTAGTTTGTTTTAGTTGAATAGTGTTGGAGTAGTGTTGTTTTAGTTGTCGCATGCTATGTACAGAGTTTTTTTGTGGTGTTGTTTAGTCTATATTATATTGTTGGTTCTGTATGGTTGGCTTTTGATGTCTTGGTCCTGTTTGCCCTGTTATATTTGCCTGTCCCTCGACGCGACTGTGTTTCCGATTAAACTTATTGGTGTCCGTCTGTGGCGCTGTGCACCCCTTTGTTGTTAAAGGTGAATCTCAATTCCTTATGTGTGTAAGTTCCTTTTTAGCACTCGCCTTTTGGCTTCGCAGTTGTTGCCATAGTCCTGCCTCCCTTGTTCTTGCTAGTGCCCTTATGTGACCTTTTGTCTTGGTATTTTAGTTAAGATTTGCCCGTTAGTTGGCCCTTGTGCCATAGTCTTATTTCCCAAGTTGAATCTGATGTTCAATGGTATTTCTGGCTCCCTCGTTGTTGCGTTTGGTTTTCAATTCCTTGTGCCTTTTAAGGCTGATTTCAGGGCTTGCTTTTTAGCTGGCGTTTTGTCATAGTCCTTATGTGTTTGCATGTTGTTTTACTTACCCTGTGTCCAGATTAATGCTGTTGTTGTCATTGCTATGATGTCTAGTAGTCCTGGTTCTGTCGTCGTTACCATTGGATTTCGATTCCTTATGCCTTTTAGGTTGGTTTGGGGACTTGTTTTTTAGCTGGCGTTTTGCCATAGTCCCCTTTTTAGTCTTGGTCCTGTTGTTGGTATGTTGTCTGGTAGGTAAGTGTATTAGGATTAATTGTTAATTGTTAAGTCTGGTTAATAGATTAGTAGGATAAGTGGGTGCTGGCGTGTTGGATGGCTGGTAGTGCTTGTCTCTGAGCCGTGGGTCTAGGCTCATTGTCATAGTCCTGGTTTGTTGTGTTGTTGGTGTTTTTCTTTTGTTTATAAGCAACCATGTTTTTGGATCCCTTTTAGGTACGAGATGACGTTTTTATAGGTAAGTTCTATATTTGTGTTCTTGGTCTTATCCAATATCTCTGGGTATGTTGTTGGTGATCCAATGCGTTTCTGTTGTTCTTGGAAGCTGTTCCGCTGCACATTGTAGGTGGCACATGTGTTGAATATGTGGTCGAGCGTCTCTGCTATTGGGCAGTGAGGACAGTTGGTTGTTTGGTTCCCTTAGTCTTTGAAGTACCTTCCGAAGCTCCCTTTCAGTAGTGTTTTTCCTGTCATGATTCTGTTGACAATCCTTAAGTCATTAACTTCCATGTCCTTTGGGGTAATGATTTTCCTGAATACTTCTTTCTGTAGTTGGTGGAGATGCCTTCCCTTGTTGGAGTTGTTCCATATGTGTTGCCATTTTCTGTTTATTTTCTGTCGAACCTGACTGTAGAGTTCTTGGACGCTGTAGGTGAGGGAGTGTGTTTCGTTGTTGTGGAGGTTCTTTTTTGCCACTGTGTCCGCTTTGTCGTTCCCGGGGAGGTTTATGTGTGATCGCACCCAGAGGAATTCAATGGTGTGTTGATTTGTCTCGAGTTCTCGAATATGTTGCATCACTTCCTCGAGCATATTTGCTCTGCTTCGTGTTGCACCTGTTTCTAGGGTTTTGAGGACGCTGAGAGAATCCGTGATGATAACATGGCGCTGCTGGGTTTGTGTTTTGATCCATTTCAGTGCTTCGTTGATTGCCCAAAATTCGGCTGTGTAGATGGAGCAGTCATCTGGAAGTCGAGCTCCAATTTGTATTTATTGTTCTGGTACCACGATTGCTGCTGCCGTTCTGTTAGGTTCCTTGGATTTAGATCCGTCCGTGTATATTTTAATGTATTCCGTATATTGGTCCGGGAGTAGTTTTTAAATGTCAAGTAGCATCTTGCAGGGAGTTTGTTGTTTGGTTCCGAATGTTTGTGCTATGAGGTTGATGTTTTGGGTATTATTTCTCCACGGGGTGGGGTCTTGGATTTGCCGTTGCTCCGCTTGTATGTCAGTTAATTGGAGTTCTGCGCAGAGGGTATGGACTTTCTTGCTTGCTGGTGAGTTTGGTACAAGTTTTTGATTGAATGTTCTTTCGCATAGCTTAGTTAGCGCCTTAGTTGGGTTTGCGTAGCTGTGTATTGAGTTCCTGATGGTATGTCTTAGGATTTGTTCCTCTCTGCGTAGTTGTAGAGGTAGTTCTCCTGTTAGTATTTGTAACTCTTGAAGTGATGTGTTGGGTAGTGTTCCAGTACATAGACGGAGAATTTTGTGTTGAAGAGAGTCCAGTTGGGATAGCAGTTTGCTGTTGGCTGATTACTAGACCTGGCAGCCGTAGTCCCATCTTGATCTAATTAATGATCGGTATAACATAAGTAGTGTGGGTTGATCAGCTCCCCATGTAGTTCCTTTGAGGTGTTTCAGCAAGCTGATGTCTTGTTGTGATTTTTTGACGAGATTTTCGATGTGTGGTTTCCATGTGAGTTGTTCATCTAGTAGTAGTCCCAGGAAGTGGGTTTGTTTTACGAACTGGATGGGTGTGCCTTGTAGGTAGAGTTGCGAGTATTTGGGTTTTCGGTTGTTGGGGCAGGAGAAGAGCATCCCGACAGTTTTAGTACTTGAGATTTTAAAGCCCCAGTTATTCGCCCATCTGGTGATGTCGTCCAGTCCTTGTTGTATGTGTGTGATGTGGTGTCTATTGTAGGGGTTTCCTGCTTTCCAGATTCCGCTATCATCCGCGAACTGAGATAGGTTGATGGTGCTATGTAGGTATTCTCCTAGGTTGTTGACCATAAGGTTGAATAGAGTGGGGCTTATCACACTTCCTTGTGGGGTTCTGTTGTCCAATGTGTATGTTTCGGAGTATGCATCTCCTACCCGGGTCTTAATTCGTCTTCCTGTGAGGAAGTTGGAGATCCAGCGGTGCATTTGTCCTGTTATTCCATATTGGTTGAGTTTGGCAATTATCCCCTTGGTCCATACTAGGTCGAAGGCCTTTTCTAGGTCGAGGAATATGGCTATG
>JAECUM010030898.1:0-11631 GCA_016617855.1 Megalonaias nervosa
TTTCGATTCCCTGTAGAAATGAACCTAGGACTGAATTTGATTTTTGTGTACTCGGATGTGGTGGAGTACAACGTAGTGGGACACACCTCCGTACCGTTACTGCGTGTCATTCCTTTCAAAGTGGATTCTGCCACGAAGGCTGACGAGGAAGGTGGAAACACCTATCACGTTCACCGCGAATTTGTACATCCTCACCATTTGCCCGTCAGTAAGTCGTATTTCGACACTGTCAACATTACTATAAAAGGAGATCTAGGACAAAATATTCCATTTACCAAAGGGAAAGTCACAGTGAAACTCCATTTTCGAAAACGATTACTCTAACCCTTTGTCAGTCATGTATCCTGTGTACCAAGGAGTCGCTCGACAGCGAGGACATGGTTTAGGTGATATGCTCAAATCAGCCTTTCGTAAAGTGGCTCCCGTTTTGAAACCGATGGTGACACGGGGATTGCACGCCTTAAAAGATGCCGCGTTGACGCACGGCAAAGAATTTCTCCAAAATGTCATCATTGACAAACAAAACCCTATAGAAGCTTTCTTGAGAGCAGGCAAAAATGTTTTGCTTCAAATGGCTAAAGACATTTTGGGCCGGCGAGAAACTCCTATAAATGCCCTGGGCAATGCCGAGTCAGGCATTCCTGCTTCCGTGACACCACAGCAAGGACAAGGCAGAAAAAGACGACGAAAACACCTCTTAAGACGACTTCACACCCCTAGAGCTACAAAGACTAAGAAAAGAAAAACTGTCCGAGAGTTAGACGTTTTTGATTATTAAAAAAAAAGAAAATGATGCACCGAGAGTCTTGTGCTTGTTCCAAGTCGGAACTGGATCTGTTTGCCATGCCACCCACCATGATGACGATCCACGAATCCCAATGGGTCGAATTTCATCCCGTCTCCTCTTTCACGGATTCACCTCCCATCGAGTTTGAAATCAAAAGACAACCCGAAGATTACATCGATCTGAATAGTAGTTAGTTGTATTTGAAACTGAAATTGATCAAAACCGACAACACCAATCAGGGAGCCGATGCCAAAGTAGCTCCCGTCAACAATTTCATGCATTCCTTGCTCAGCGAAGTGGATTTGTACTTGAATAACAAACTGGTCAGCAGCAGTATGGATGCTTACCCATACCGAACGTACCTAGAAAATCTCTTGACGTACGGAAAACAGGCCAAGAACACTCATCTGGATGCTTGCGTGGTATGAAAACCTGACACCGCAGGTGAAGACACGTTTAACGACACAGCCCTGACAGCCGATGACGATCCTCACAATGTGGGTTTCAACAACCGTCGAAGGAAAATCCTGCAAGGTCGTAGTTTAGAACTGATGGATCGCTTGCATTTGGACATGTGGTTGCAAGACAAGTATTTGCTGAACGGAGTGGATATTCGCCTGAGACTCAATCTCAGCAGTGTCGCTTTCCATTTGATGGCTCATGCCAACGAGTACAAAACCATCATCCAAGAAGGCAGACTTTACGTGCGTCGCGTAGAAGTGTTACCTAAAGCGGGAAACGACATCAGTCAAACATTGAGGAGATCGACCGCCAAGTATCCGATACGACGTGTAGAAGTGAAAACATTCACCATTGCTGCTGGACTCCGATCCAAGATCGAATATCATCTGTTCCAAGGACAGTTACCCAAAAGTTTAATCGTCGGCATCGTCAGTAATGCAGCCCTCAACGGAACCCACGATCAAAATCCTTTCCAGTTTAAGCACTACAGAGTGTCCAAGATCGAAGTCAGTCGCGATGGCAAGACCTTGTGTACCAGACCCTTCGAACCTAACTTTGCCCAGAAGAATTACTTGACATCGTACTTGTCCCTGTATGAAGCTACCGGACAACTAGGAACCAACACCAGTCACGGTATTTCGTACGAAGATTATGTCGGAGGTTACACTTTGTGGGCCTTTGATTTCACTCCAGACGAAGGCAGCGATGAGGGACATTTCCACCCTATAAAATCTGGTCAACTGCGTGTGGAACTTCAGTTTGCAGAAGCTCTCACCGAGACGATCAACGTCATCTTGTATGCCGAATTCGATAATACCATCGAAATCAACAGTTTGAGAGAAGTCATTCTAGACTATTAGAAACAATGGAAGACTCTTATCCCTCATTGACCGATAGAGAATCTTTGCACATGGAATGGGAGGTAGCGTGAAAACAGAACCCCAAGACCAAGACAAAGAGGACGAGGTAGTAGTCACGTCCAGATGGTCAGAACAAGAACAAGAACAACATTTAGTGTCCTGTTTTGCCAAACACCTGGCGGATACAGTTACGGAACTGAGTAAGAGAGATTGTTATGGATGTCAAAACGATCATCCCAGTCAAATTCAACACGATAAATGTCTGGGAATGAGTGAAGAAGAAAAATTGGACGAGTATCTGGACGACGCTTGGAGTCTCATCTCAGAAGAAGCAGTGTTGCATGAGTGGTATAAAGGCTTGCGTGATCTTTCCTGCCCTCCATTGACTACTCTAGAGATATATCACATCGAATCTCTCTTAGCCCAGAGTTGGGAGACAAGGCGAAGACATGGCTACTTGACAGAGCGTTTTAAACAAAAAGTCAGAATTGAATTGATGACTTATCATTACCTGTGAAAAAAAAAAGCAACACAACAAAAAATGGATACCTGGGAACTTTATTACCTTTTGAACAATAGTTCGTATACTGCTTCTTGGAATCCTGTTATGTGCGCTAAAGATGAACTACCTCATCGCAAACCTCAAGACCATCAAGCTTATGTCATCAACACGGACGAAAGTCATCTCCCAGGAACTCACTGGGTTGCCGTCTACTTCCCTCAGGAGAATTGTGTGGAATATTTTGATTCGTATGGATTACCCCCTTTGGAAGACGACATCATTGACTTTATGAGAAGAAATGCCCTGACGACACGATTCAATAATGTGAAATTACAAGGCACAGATTCCATGGTGTGTGGACAATATTGTGTGTATTTTCTTCATCAACGCAGTCTTGGATATCCTTTAGAACATTTAGTGAGTTGTTTTGATCGTCACTCTTCTAGAAACGATGAGAAAGTAGATCGATGGTTTTGTGACCATTATGGCTATCTTTTGTCTTTAGCTAGGAAACGTAGTGTACATCAATGACCTCATGACTTTCATCAATGGAAATCTCACATGCTTTCACAACGTTGTCAACCTTGTCAAAAATAATTTGTTTGATGCTATTGTTACTTGTTAATTGTTAGTAGTTGATTGTTGGTTGAATAAAAAATGTTGTGTTTTAAAAAATTTGTCTGTCGTTTGTTTTAAAAAAAAGACTGCGAATATATGCTCTTTGACTGTCTCCATGACATTCGCTAACATAACGTTCCGACACTAAAACCTAGTAGGGATGTTTTCTATCGCGTCCGCGTTTGAACCATATAAAGCGGGTTGGTCTCCAATCTGGCCATCCACTGTTGACTCGTCAACCTATGAACATGCCTTCCAGACTAGCCAAACTGAGCGAAGCTTACGTCAATTTACATCGTGTCAGGCTAAACCTGATACCTAAGCCTGAAGAGATAGAGAATGTCAGGATGTTAGGCATAGCCCAAGACCTAGTAGAAGAGGTCTTCAGAGATTAAATCAAGAAAGAAAAAGAAGAATGGACAGAGAAGTACAGACTTCAGAAGCAGAGAGAACAGCAACAACAGCAGCAGCAAGAACCAGACAGAGGTTTTGTCGACTGCCGTGTGTACACCAAAGAGTTCTCCTTCTCTTTCCGCAGAAACAGACCGTATCGTATAGGAAAGCCTGCTGCCAGACGCAGACGCATTCTTAGTAAAAAAGATTGCCATCACTCCCGTTAACACAATAACAACCCTTTTCAGGGCTACCCCAATACTCTAGAAAACAGATATTAATTCAATTTGCCAAAACAAATTTGTGTTTGTGTCTTTAAAAATAAATAGAAGTGTGTCTATAAGCACTTCGTTTCTTTTGTGAGTAAAAAATCCACCCTTTATTTTCTCTGTCTTGTCAAATCGTGCATGTCTGTGTTTGTAAGTAAAACGTAAAAAAATCAACGTGAGTGTTTCTTTTAGGTCCGCTCGTTTGATGTTTTGTTTTTGGTTATGGTAAGTTTTGGTGAAAGGGATGTTTTCCTTCACGTTCGTGCTCCAGGAAGATAAAAGAGCACTCGTCAGTCTGGCTACCATTGTTGACTAGTCAACTTAAAAAGAAGATGAGCAGACTACAAAAACTGTTGGAACTTCAAATGCACCTGGAGCATGCCAGACGTCTCCTGGACGAGCTGCCTATGGAGGCTCTTGCAGAAAGTGCCAGACTTGAGGAAGAGGAGGAAAAAAAAAAGAAGAAAGAAGAGGAGAAAGAAAAGAAAAGAGGAATCCTGCCTCACCTCATGATGAGACCTGTGTGTGAGGTGAAAGCTGAGGTGAGGACACCAACGTCTCCACAACCACCACTTCCACAACAAAGACAACCACAGCCTCTGCCACCAATACCAAGACCCGCTGTCTCTCAGATGGAAAACTGGGAGGTAGAGGCTTTGGAGGAATTAGAGAGACAGCGGCAAGAATGGGAGCCGCAGCAACATCATCCCCGGCTACAAAACAGACGAAGACAGAGGGCAGTCTTCAGAATCCCAGAAACTGAAGATTGGGGATCTGAAGCCAGTCAACTTCCCTCTGCACTCCCAAGAACAAACATCAATTGGGAGCAGGACTGGAGCCGACGTTGCGTGTGTGGTGCTCGCCCAGGGAGATGTCACCATTAATCAGGTGTATTTGAAGTTCCAGGGGAAAAAAAAGCCCTTCTCAGGGCTAACCAGATCTCTAGAAAAGAGAGACTATTCAGTTTGCCAGTTTGTGTGAATGTGAAGTAATGTGACTATAAACACTCACTTCTTTACTGATGTGTGTGTGTGTGTGTGTGTGTGTGTGTGTGTGTGTGTGTTCGCATTCGTTTATGAGGATAGTATAGTGTGCATGTTTTATGCATTCTCGTTTGTTGGTGTGTATAGTAGGTATGGTATGTTTTATGCTTTCTCGTTCGTTGGTGTGGATAGTAAATAAGTGTGTGTTTTATGCATTCTCGTTCGTTGGTGTAGATAGTAGGTATGATATGTAAATAAGTGAGTGTTTTATGCTTTCTCGTTCGTTGGTGTGGATAGTAAATAGGTGTATGTTTTATGCTTTCTCGTCCGTTGGTGTGGATAGTAAATAGGTGTGTGTTTTATGCATTCTCGTCCGTTGGTGTGGATAGTAAATAGGTGTATGTTTTATGCATTCTCGTTCGTTGGTGTGGATAGTATATCATATGTGAAGTGAGTGTAAGGGATGTTTTCGTTCACGTCCGTGCTTGACGTATATAACGCGGAACGCTCGTCAGTCTGGCTACCCACGTTGACTAGTCAATACAAGATGGAATTGTTTAACGAGTTAAGAGACAGTTATTTTTGGATGATGGATGCAGCCTACGCGGTGGAAAGGCTAGAACAGGAATGGAACTATCCAGACAGCCAAGACTTTGTGACCAGTCAAGTCACTAGCCTGAAAGTAGCCAGGGATCAGGTGGCAGGGATGATAGAAGAGGAGGTGGAAAAAATAAGAGGCTTCATCCATCGTAAATATGTGAGAGTGGGGACATTGAAGGACGCACTTGATAATGTCATCCAAGTGAGGTGCTTTTTAGAAGAGCAAGCAAATTTTACGGAGTGGTCTTTTGTCCCGTGGGGATTAGAGAAATTAAGGAAATCTGAAGACCTAATGAGAAAAGTGATGAAAGAAGAGGTAACGAAAATCAAAGACACATGGGTAAAAGAGAGAAAGGAGAAGGAAAACAGAAAGAGAAAAGAGGACTTTGAAAGACTATATCAAAACTGGATGAAGGTACAGGAAAAGTTTAGAGAGATGGGACATCCTGACTGGATTCCAGACGAAGAAAAGAAAAAGAAGAAGAAAGGAATCATTGGAAAAGTGAAGAGCTGGTGGAAACAATGGAGACAACAGAAGAAAAAGAACCCAAAGACCCTTTTCAGGGCCACTCCACTACATTTAAAAGATTTATTCTTTCTTGCCTAAACAATTTTTTTATTCGATTTTATAATTTATATTTAACTCCCTAAAACATTATTCTCTTACCTAAAAAATAGTTTTTGTTGATTGTATAATTTGTGTATCATAGATTGATGTTCATCAATCTGTGGAAAAAAAAAACCGACTATATAAACATACTCTACTATTCACTGACAAGAACGCGAATGATTCACACTTTATATAGAAATGACACAGGTGGCATGACGTCACGGTATTTGCTACATTGTTGCAACTGTCCAGTACCGTGACGTCACCCTACCTGTTCCATTCCTCTTGTCGCTATACAAAATTCCCATTGTCGCCATACAGTCCCAGGGTGTGCTAGTCGCTATACAAAATTCCCATTGTCGCTATACGTCCCAGGGTGTTTTTTTTTTTTGTCGCCATAAATCGTGTCGCTATACGGTCCCGGGGTGGTGGTGGTGGTGGTGGTGTCTGTAATGTTAATTCCCATTGTCGCTATAGCATCCCACTACACTACTGGTATTTTTACTGGGATATGTAGATTACAGCAAACATTTCTAACTGCTGCTCCATAAAGTGTTTATATGACGTTGGTTATGTATAATCCTGTAATTAAATCGATTATGTTTCATTCTAAATTTTCCACGAGTTTCGCCTGCTGTTACCAAATGCTACACGAGTTTTTGTCAAAGCTCCCAAATGAGAAATGAGCACATGTAAACGTCATCTGTTTTCAGCAATTTGACGTCTACCGCTTTCCACTGTAGTAACGTCAGGAATAAGATGTCACGCAGTTATACCCATCGTAACTAGACCACAGAAGAGAATAGTTTACGCAAATTTTTTTCCTGCTCACAAGAATATTTTTTCCACTTAATACCGGTACAAACGGAGCCACATGATACATGATATGTACGAAAGTATTTTGTTTTCTTTTGTTAATTGCCTTTCTGCAAATGAAATAATATTTTGAAATAAAGAAATAATATTTTGATTAAACTAAAAATCATTTCGTATTTAACAAAAGTTTTATTTCATATTTTCTTTAGACTCAAAAATATTTCAATAAAACTGATTATTATGTCGTCATTTCTAAATACATTTTCATTAAGCTAATTATGATTTCATTATTTCAAAATTGGCCTTTAGATGCTTCTGGTGTTCTATACAGTACTCGAGGTCGTCATTATCATTATCTTACACAGACTCCAGTAACATTTCAGTTTTTTGAATAATATTGTCTCGTTGTATGGATAGAGTACTTATAATTGCTAATTGTGTTTCATTAAATATTTGACTCTTGTCTAGTATCGGCAAGTTTAATTTTCTTGCAGTGGGCTTACTTTAGTAACCTTTTACAGCTAAACTATGCCATGGAAAAATAAACATTTCTTTTAACAGTAGTTCATCAACTACAAGTATAAGTTTTAAATTCGGCTATACGCAGGCGTGGAGAGAGAGAGAGAGAGAGAGAGAGAGAGAGAGAGAGAGAGAGAGAGAGAGAGATTATATACAATAAAAGCAACATGACTTTTAAAGTGTTGACATAATGAATTTCGACCTACTAGTAATATTGATATATCTAAAATTGAATTGCCCATGAGTATGAATACGAAAATATTTATTATTTCAACAGTGAAATATTGCTCGCATGGTCTACAGATCATTGATGAGTCTCACTTATGAATCATTTATTAAATTAGAAAATAGCGAAAAAATTAGTAATAATCTCAGATTTCTAAATGAATTAAAAATGTTCTCTCTCTCTCTCTCTCTCTCTCTCTCTCTCTCTCTCTCTCTCTCTCTCTCTCTCTCGTCATAAAGAAAAGTCATACCTTAAAATCTCTGGAGTAAGAGAAAACATTGAGCTGGATTACATCCTTGAAGTTAAACTTAAGCCAGGTAACAGACAAGAACCATGGTGGACATAATGGTACGTATTCACGTTCAGTGGGATTTGTCTACAGTGTTACACGATACCAGTGATACAAAGTTGCAATAGTCTTCCGAGACCAGATGGCTGTACTGTAAATTCCTTGACTGGGCGTCGCACATATACTGTAATCCTATTTGATCCTCAGTTAATATCTCTCTCTCTCTCTCTCTCTCTCTCTCTCTCTCTCTCTCTCTCTCTCTCTCTCTCTCTCTCTCGGACTATGGTGATAAAACTATCAGTCAAATAGACCAACAGAGAGACGGAGAGATGGACAATAAAAACTTTCTTATGATCAGTACCTCTCCGATCTCCCTTCCCCTCTTTCTGTTCATGGCCAGAGTTTGGGGGAAGAAACTTCGGGTACTCCCAGGTCGTCGAACTTGCAATGAAAATGTAGTATTCAAATGACGAATATGCGTGAAAAAGAAGGATTGCAGCGGGTTTTTTGCCCATAGCATGCGACGATGCATCTGGACCTATGATGGCAAAACTGACCAATAAACAATCACACACACACACACACACACACACACACACACACACACACAGGATAGAAACATGTTTAATGTCGGTAGCAATGGTAAATAGACAACGCCTCGTTTCCTTTAGATCATAAATTTATGCACATCGTGGTAGACACAGTTGGGATGAACAGACTAAAATACTGACTGAAAATCAGTAACTTCCTAAAGTACATTTTTTGGGCTAGACCGCTCTGGTGGCCTAGTGGTTAGAGCGTCCGCCTAGGATAAGGGAGGTTCCGGGTTCGAACACAGGCCGAGTCATGCCAAAGACTTATAAAAGTGGTACCAACAGCTGCCTCACTAGGCGCTCAGCATTAAGAGGTTAGTGCTAGGACTGGTGGGCCTGGTGTCAAGATAATGTGACTGGGTGGGGCATGATACTACATGTCTGCGCTCCGGTGGTCTGAGCTTCCGCCTCTGATGCAGGAGGTCGCGGGTTCGAACCCTGGCCGAGTCATAACAAATACTTATAAAATATTTGCTAACAGCTGCCTCACTTTTCGCTTAGCATTAAGAGGTTAGTGTTAGGACTGGTCGGCTTGGTGTCAGGATAATGTGACTGACCACTACAAACTGACTGCAGACATCGTAGCGATATGACTGAAAAATTGTTAAAGTTATGTTAAAAATCGAACTCACACACACACACACACACACACACATTTTTGGGTGGCCAAAATATTTCAGTGGGCGTGTACTTGTTATGTACGAACAGCGCAACTAGATTTTGAGGTCTCACAAGAAACAACAATAACAAATGAAAAGTGAAAGCAAAATATTTTGGTCGTCAAACAATATCAGCTCTGGTTAAATGGATTAGACTAGAGGTTGCGTCAATTATATTTTACTCCCAGATTAAGGGAAGTTATCTAAGTTGCAGCTGTCCATATTAAAATAAATATTTGATGTAAAATAAAGCTGATGAATTTATAAAATCACACATTTAAACTATGACATCATATATCCTTTTTATAGCATCATAAAATTAATTTAAGATCATATATTCGAGTTGCCTTATCAAAAATATTTTCGACTGGTGATATTGAAAATTTGAATATATGACGTCAGTTAATTTTTGGTATCGTAAAACAGTATATTTTAAATTGGATTAATTGATATAATACAATAATTAGATATCACAAGATAGTTATGATACCATTTAAAAGGGAGAAGGGTCAAATGGCACCTCCTATAACAGAGGTTGGGTTTTATAGATAAATGGCACGATTAACTGTCCTGTTGAGTACGCTAAAAATGAAAGAAAGAAGGAAAAAGAAAAACGTGAATGTATTGATTGAATATTTAAAAGCACTTACAGGGTTTTAGTTTCAGAGTCCCGACATTAACCAGACTGTGGCCAATTCCCTTCTGTCCTCCTGAGGCCATGTTGTCACCAGTTCAGTGTTACTGACTCCACGTGAAGTGAGTTGTCAGTCTAACACAATGCTGACGTAAGGACTGGGCTGCAAAAGACAAGGAGAAACGTTCAAGCTTTGGTCGTGTCATGTATGTAACTACTATTTAATTTATATATTATAGTAGAAATATCATCTTATTTGTAAAATAAATTGTCCTAAAGAAACTGAGGAGAAAATGTCCAACGATGGGAAAGAGTGTTCATCTAACATTATTAATGTAATAATTTTATTAATCTCCCATATAAATCATTAATTAATAATAACTATTGAGAAGCAAAATGAACACTACGAAACTGACAAGTACACAGGAATGTTAAGTGTAGTCATCAAGCACATGCTGTTGTAATTTCTCTGAGAGAGAGACCGACTGATAGACAGGCAGACAGACAGAGACAGAGAAAAATACGGACATTTAATCTTCTATAATATTAATCCAGTGCAGCGACAACTACTGAAAAGCAAAATCAAGGCTATGATATTGTCAAATTCACAGGTGTATTATGTGTTTTTCTTATTTCTGAGAGAGAGAGAGAGAGAGAGAGAGAGAGAGAGAGAGAGAGAGAGAGAGAAGATAGTCATGTTAATTTCCTATATAATCAATAAGTCCAAAAATAACTACTAAGAATCAAATTGAGGACTCGGAAGTTGACAAGTACACATAAGTTTTATGTGTTGATATCAGGCAGTTGCTTTTATCAGTTCTCAGAGAAGCAGACAGACAGACAGACAGAAATAAAGAGAGTAATGCAAAGTCCAGAAAGATATAACCCTTACGATGCAAACAGTTTATAAACTTAATACACAGTATATGTAAACAATAGATTATTAGTGATACTTGTTGGTGGTATTTCTCCTCGGCCAAGTCACTAACTTCTGTTTCTCAGTTTTACATTAAATATTTTCATTTTTAACTATTTATCTGCATTTTAAAAGAATCAGTTTCCTTATCTCTCATTTTCAGATCTATAACATATTAATTAAGCCGTATATAAATACAATTTAATTTTCTTGTAATCTTAGAGAAGCTGTCTTGTCATCATAGAAAAGTTAATGATTGTAATGATTGTACCAAGGACTTGTACATAGACGTATGTTAAAGTTCCTGATTGAACGGAACACAAATAAGTACTTGTGTATCTATTTGGTCGTAGTAGATACAGTAGATGGGGAGTTCGTGATGGCTGTAAATTCTGTCCATGGAGAGGTTAGTGATGGGTGTAAATATTGAAGATGGGGAGGTTAGTGGTATGTGCAAATTGTACATGGGGAGGTTAGCGGTAGGTGTAAATATTGTTCATGGGAAGGTTAGTGGTGGGTGTAAATACTCTGGATGGGAGGTTAGTGTTGCGTGCAGATATTGTGGAGGGATTAGTGGTGGGTGTAATTACTGTGGATGGGGAGTTAGTGGTGGGTGCAAATACTGTAGAGGTGGAGATTAGAGGTGGGTCTCAATACTGTGGATGGGAGGTTAGTGTTGCATGTATATATTGTGGAGAGAGGTTAGTGGTGCCTGCAAATACTCCGGATGATTCCAGATAAAAGGAAACTTCAGCTAACCAAAGGTCAAATAAAGCTTATGTGTCTTTCTAGTTAACCCACATATTATTAACTGCTGATCATACTTTTTTTTATAATGGCAATTCAAGAAAGACAACAAAATTTCGGGAGAAGAAATAAAAATTAAGAAAGGGAT
>JAECUM010030899.1:0-25574 GCA_016617855.1 Megalonaias nervosa
AATAATCCAAGACAATTTACCGTAGACAGAATTAATAGTGATCTTGGTCATACACGTGATAATGTGATGCTAACCTGTCTTGAATGCAATCGACGTAGAGGTTCTGGTTATGTAATTGTATGTGGTGGTAATTGTGTGTCTTTAAGAATTACTTGTAATTGTTCACGTACAAATCCACGTTGAGGGGCTGTCGAATCTAATCTGTAGATTGGAGGTCTACCAGCAGATCTTACCACGCTAGAAATTGTATGTGTAGTCACGCTCCAGATAGGATCGGTTGCCCTTTTTCTACCACCTTCAAGTTCACCAGGTTCATATAAATATCTTACAGTTACATTACCTAATACTGGTTGAGGTTGTTGTCTGTCATCGCTACGGGGTATATACTTTTTTGTAATTGCATTAGAAAGTTTCATGGAAGTTGAACGAGTAATTTCGTTATTTAATGCAGATATCACACTTGGTAACCTTGCAACCGATTCACGAGATCTCTAACCGGACTTAAAGTCAGTGGATATTTCCCTTGCGTATTGGTATCCAAATAACCGCTCAGCAAGTGTTTGATTAAATCGTTCAACGATTGCCTGATCACGATGAATTTTAGTATGTCCTCTTCTGATTTTAACGTTATGTTTTTTCATCAACGATAATACTGCACCAAGAAATTCTTTGCCAGGATCAACTTGTAGCAGTTGTGGCCCTCGCAAAGGTCCTCGCTGATAAATTCGTTCAAACGCAGATGCAACTTCAGATGCTGTCTTTGTTGATAATGGTTCCGCTTCTTTATATCTACTTGCAACGTCAACGACAGTTAATGCGTATTTGTAAGTGCGTGTTTGACGTCTACCAATTTTAATGGTATCGTGTGGTAAAAACAAAATATCTGCTTGATGAACCTCATTAGGGAAGCTGACATCAAAATGTGCATACTGAATTTTTTTAGGTGGTGGTAGATAAATTTGCCATATTGCCTGTCGTGCTAACCACGCTGCAGCAACAGAACGTGAAACTTTTGCTGCTTCAGCAAGTTTACTAATAGCTGATCTACCTCTCCAATATCCTCTTGGGCTATAATAAATGGATTCCATTATAATAGTTATATAATTAATTTCCAGCCCCTAACATTATTTTACCTTTCATGGCAGATTTTACTAGAAAACTAGCTAGTTTTTCTCTGACAGATTTATTTGGTATAGAATTTAACGCATGAATCAACTTCACATTTGCGAGATGCCTTTGTTGTAAATCTTTATTTTTATACGCAACATCATGAACATGACACGCTTGGTCAATCTTATTTATTGGATACTCTCCTGATCTTGGTTGATCTTGATCATCAAGTCGGATATCAAGTCGAGTTCCAGGACCACAATAATTATATCCAGGAAGATGTTTCTCACCGGGGTATTTAGCCCATGGAGTTCCTGGTAATTTCAATAATGAAGCGGCTATATCTCCAACTGTCTTTGTTTTGACAAATTTGTATTTCTTCGTGCCACATTTAACGCATTTGCCTATCAGAGCACGTCGTTTATTCTTCGTTGTTATTGTAGTTAATTCAGCAGTGGGTGTAGGAATTTTACACCAAATACAATATAGACTGATATTATTTACTATATGGATATAATTGACTTTTCGGCGACACGAAAACAGGAACTAGTAAAACATCATCCAGCATTACCAAATTCAATAAGGATGATTATAATAGGTCCATCTGGATCAGGTAAAACACAACTATTACTAAATTTAATAATGCGATGGTTAAAATGGAGTAAACTGTATTTAGTTGCACCATCCGTAGATGATCAACACTGTTACGAAGTACTTAAAGATTTTAATGAAAATGCAAAATTGCTGAATGAAAACGGTAATGATGTTGTTGACTTTATTACCGATATTGATGAGGCCCCATCTGTAGATGACCTAGATGGATTTATTAATAATTTAGTGGTGTACGATGACGTTATGCTGGACAGACAATCAAATCCAGCTGGAATATTTTCTCGAGGTAGACATAAAAATACAGATGTTATATACGTCACTCAGAGTTATACACAAATACCTAAAGTGATCAGAGACAACTGCAATATTTTATTCATGTTTAATGGAGTAGATAATTATACTTTACAGAATATTTATTATACTTGGTGTTCAGGAGATATGGATATGATTAAGTTTAAAAACTTCTTTTCAAAAGCACAAGCTGTTCCGTTCGGATTTATTACAATAAATTTACATGATCCAAGATCCAGATATCGTATAGGTCTGGATAAAATCTTTGGTTAATTATAGTAGCAGGCAGGGTGAACGACAAAAATTGAGTGACCCGGCGAGTAAACTAAACTCATTATAACATAAAAAACAAAAAAGTCAAAAATAAAATAAATGAGCTAACCCAAACGATGTATTATCCGTTTTTTCAAACTATATGGTAATAATAAAGTTAGGAGGTTCGCTTTATAATTATTGACATTATTTTTTCAGCCCCTGTAGGAACCTTTATTTTATGGAAAACTTGCTCGAAACCAATAAGTAGGGTTCACCCTGCCTGCTGCTTAAAGGAACTATCTCAGTGACCTATAGCAACCCGGTACCCACTGTAGCTCAAGTTAATAACGAAATGGCAACAGCGGCATCACCCTCGGAAAAAATTCATGATCCTGAAGCAGATACAACTGAAAAGGTCGAGGCAGTAGAACAGACAGATTCAACAATGAGCCCTCCCGCAGAGGGAGCAGAACAATTGTCAACAATGGCATCACCTGCTGGAAATAGTGAAAATATTGAAGATAGCTATTCAGAAGCATTTGAAATTGTAGAGGCAGTACAGCCAACTGATGCCCCATTCATCCCGTCAGATAATAATGACATGTCAACAGCGGCATCACCCTCTGAAACTAGTCATGATCCTGAAGCAGATACAACTGAAAAGGTCGAGGCAGCAGAACAGACAGATCCACCAATGAGCCCTCCCGCTGAGGGAGCAGAACAATTGTCAACAATGGCATCACCAGCTGCAATTAGTGATAACATTGAAGCTAGCCAATCAGAAGCATCCGAAAATGTAGAGGAAGTACAGCCGACTGATGCGCCACTCAGTCAGTCAGAGGAGCCATCAGTATTGTCAACTGCAGGTTATACCAATCGTACTGAAAAGTAGACGCCAAAATATTTTCTCTGCAAATGATGTAGCAACCGCAAATATACCAGAATAAGAAACTCAAGGCCTGCATGGAGTACATTTGTGACCTAGATCTTTCTGTTGACTTTATAGACGTTATAAATATCGCACAACATCGCAAACATTTGTACACGTGATGTTGTTTAGAAGATATTACCTTCTGTACTTGATTTGTGATTTCTAATACCATTGCCATTTATTGCATCTTTGAGGACACGAAATAAATCTTACCACTATGAGCAGAACGTTTTTCATTTAAATTGATCCCAAAAACAAATACAATTGTTTTTCACAAAGTCATTCGTTGTTCATGGAAATTCTATAATTGCAATAATCCACTGGACCAATGAGAATATCTACGGTATTAATTATATTAATTGCAGGCATTTCAAATCTCTCTCTCTCTCTCTCTCTCTCTCTCTCTCTCTCTCTCTCTCTCTCTCTCTCTCTCTCTCTCTCTCTCTGCACTTTGATCAGAAGCAGTTGAGGTATATTAATTGATCAGTAATGTTAATAATTCCATGGCCTTACACTAAATAACAGATGAAAACGAAAACCAACAAATTTTTGTAAAATTCAAGAAATGGTTTTTCTCCAGAATACAAAGTGAAAATTTAAGAAGAACTGACAGCATTGTGAATTAGATCCCAATAGTACTAAACGTTCTATCCCAAGTCCACATGTATGAAGTTCCAATTCACTTCCAGTGCTAATTCAAATAAATTCCGATATTGAATGGGCTGATGTGCCAGTACTTGCTAACGTGATCGTGTACCAAACATCTGGATTGTGGCGCCTTTCTAACCGTCTTTTGGTAGATCACAATAATATAATCCTATATGTAACTCTCCGAAATAACAATAATTCCAAATTAATGTTTGACCCCAAGGATAGTAATGAAGACTTGGTAATTCCAATGAATAATAGTTTGAATAAATAAAGGCAATTCAATTAGCAACTGAACACACGGTAAGACTGATCCTGCAACGTATCTTAAGGCAGGAATGAATAATTTTCCGAGTAAACAATATTATATAAAATACCAAGGCATAGTAATATAGTCATGATGTAGGTCAGTCTCCAGTCTGAAACATTCAAATGTGTTAACAAGTTCAGCGATTTCCACGTAAAACACTAGCAACCTTAATTTGCATTTTCCCTACCAACAAAGATTCGCATATCCAATCAGCAATGATAGAAACACATTCGTTAAGTATTATATTTATTACAAAATAAATGTTACTGGTCAGGAACACTACTAACTTGATTTGGGTCAAAAAGTCAAATACAAAATTTAGATATACATAACATATAATCATTAAGAAAACCCAACAAACAATACAAATTAAATATACATCACAAACTTATAGATGTCCAGAAAGCATGTAAAAGCGGCGTACACTATTACTATTGGAACAGCTGTGTGCCTACCTCTGCCATGTGTATCAGAAAATCTCAGTTATGCTCCTGTCTATCATGCATCCATGCATACATTCTTGAAAGCAAATATCGCAAATAAAGTTTCGTAGGTACAGCAAATATGTATTTCTCTCTCTCTCTCTCTCTCTCTCTCTCTCTCTCTCTCTCTCTCTCTCTCTCTCTCTCTCTCTCTCTCTCTGCATTCATCATATACAGTTGAAATATAATACTCGGTCAATGTTATTATCATTCCAAGATCTTAAACTAAGTAACAGAAAAGAGTGAAAACCAACAAGTTTTGTACAATTGACAAAATAATTTCCCTAGAATACAATATGAAAATTTAAACACAATTTACAGTGTTGAGAACAAAAACTCAAATAGTCCTAATAGTTCAATCACAGGTCCAAATGTATGAAGTTCCAATTCAATAACATTGGTATTTAGAATAAAGTATGATCTACAATGTGTTGATGTGCCTGTAGTCTCGAACCTGATGATGTGCCAAAGAACTGGATTGTGACGATGTGTTGAGGGTGTTTTGATGTGTCAAAAGAATATAATCAAAATTGTCCTTCTCTGATGGTTGGTTAGTTGGTTAGTTGAATTTGTACGGCGCACCAGCACTATGAGGCTATTTAGCGCCATACAAAAGGTTACATCTAAAGATCCTACAGTTAGATACAAGCAAATATTTATACTGAAGCAAAGAATCGATCCATAATACGCAATGATATATAAATAATCGCTAAGTATAATGTTGTTTACGTAATAAATGTCAGTGGTCCGGTACATCATTAACATGATTTTGGACAAAAGGTCAGGCAGAAAAGAGATATACATAACATTCAATTATTAAGAACATCCAATAAACAAAAGAAAAGTAAATATAACAATCTTCTAGATGACACGAAAGCTTCGTCAACCTTATTTCAATTCATGCCCTATTAGAATGCACTTAATTTGAATCATTATTCCAACCATCAACTGAATTAAAATTAAAATGAAGAACACACTGACTATAAAGTTTCGTAAACTTCTGAAGAATATAAAAGAGGTGTCAACGGTACTAACCGAAAGAGCTTTGTGCGTATATCTCCAATGAGTATTAGACAATGTCGAGTATCTCTCTCTCTCTCTCTCTCTCTCTCTCTCTCTCTCTCTCTCTCTCTCTCTCTCTCTCTCTCTCTCTCTCTCTTCCTCATGCATCAATGCAAAGACCATTTCACGCAAATATCGCACATAACGATTCGAAGAAGTGTCAGATATGCATATATCTGTCTCTTTCTTTCTCTCTCTCTCTCTCTCACACAGATACACACGCACATACATAAACACACCCACATATAGACAGAGACACACACACCGCTCAGATGACCTAAGTGGTTCAAATCTCCGCTAGAGTTCGCGGCTTCAAACTCCAAAAGAGTCATAACAAACGTTTATAACACCGGTAACAACTGCTACCTCGCATGGCGCTCAGCATTAAGAGGTTAGTGTTAGAATTGGTCAGCCTGGTGTTAGGACAGAGGATCTGGGCGGGACATTATGCCACAAGTCCGCACCACGATGCCACAGTGCTAGACATAATTATAAACTGTCACACTGCAGACATCGTAGCGGTATGTTTAAAATTGTTAACGATACGTTCAAAATAAAACTCTCTCTCTTCTGCGCGTATCAGAGCAAGATAATCTTGCCAGAATATGCATACTACATGTTCGAAAATAATGCTAATATTAAGTGCATTAATAGAGAAAGAAATATTCTATTTCAATGTACAATATCAAAGAGTTTGGGTCAATAACTATTGAAATTAAGTTTAACATCGCTACATAAAAGACAATGTACTCCACTCTGAAGACCTCTCCGATGACCTAAGTGGCTAGAGAGTCCGAATCCGTTAGGTCGCGGTTTTGAACCCCGGCCAAGTGATACCAAAGTCTTAGAAATATGTTACTACCAGCTGCCTCGTTAGGCGCTCAGCATTAAGAGCTTAGTATTAGGACTGGTCGGCCAAAAGTTAGGATAATGGGACAGCTAGGAAAATGATGTCATATGTCTGGGGCATAATTCCCCAGTGCTAGACATCACTGTATACTGCAACTGCAGACATCGTTGTGGTATGACTGAAAAATTGTTAAAGCTACGTTAAAAACAACAAACTTACACCCCCCCCCACTCCACCCACACCCTCCTCTCTCAAAGCAGTGAATAACAAATAGAACTCAGTACATTCCTTTAGAAGAATGCCCCACATATTTACAAGCCGGCATCATTACAAGACTATTATTTGCAAACTAGCGTAGGCCTCGCTCTCTGCAAACTATTATACATTTTACGGCAATGATTTCTCCACATTTTCCTCAAATAGTCCATATGATTTCAATTGTTTATGAAAATTGATTACTGACTTAAATATAGATTAAAAAAAATGATTATCATTTGAAGGAAAAATCCAAAAATAAAATTATTCTATCAAAACATGTTGAGAAAAAACTGGTGGGGGATTCGAGACACGCTGTTTGCCGTAGCTGGTGGATGGCCCTCGTCCATGCGGCTAAATTATATATTCAATTCCTCCGTTTGTTCTTGACGTATTACTCTTATTTCCTATCTGTTGTATTATTTAACCTAAATTTGCTATTTCTAAACTTTCCTCTTACAACTGAAGTACCTAGACGCACAGTTTAGTTAGTTGCATACTTGCAGACGATCCGTTTCTTCAGTGTCGTACCAAATAGGCTAGTTGTTTTATGGGTAATAGTCTTAGAAATAGATGGAGGCGCTACTGAATAAAACGTTCATTAAAGTATCTTTGCCGCTGTCTGACTCCTTAGATAAGCAGCTTGTTCAATTTCAGCATGCTTGTACGCGCATGTGTGAGACAATGCATTACAAGTGTATATGGTATATTGAGAATATCCCACATATTCTCTTGGGCCTCGTAACTAATTTCAATATTAATAGTTCAATGCACTCAGAGTTCTTTCTTTCTAAGCAGGAATACATATAAGTCTCTTTTCATTAGCAATTGCAGCCTTTCGGTCTCACATTAGTAATCTTCAGGCAAGTTGAAAATCGAAACGGTTGCAAATATATGTTTCATAGCTTCATTTCGCAATTCTCAGTTGCACTCCCCAAAAAGCGAGCGAGGAGTGAAAAGGTCACTTCAAAAAATGTAAAAGGATCGAGAGAGAAAGGAGGGACTGACGACGACTGCCTTAAGGTGCGGCTTTATTGAATCTTTGATAATAAAATACTAGTAGAAATAGAATCAGGGGCCGTTGAACTGATTTTGCGTTTACTTCTACGTAGTGGAGACTGAGGTAGAAACAATGCAACAACAACAAAATGACAACATTGCATACAAAGTGAAACGTTCTATCTCTTTAGCCTTTAGGAAGCAGTGCAAAACATAACCTTGTTCAGACGACTTAAACAGTCTCTTGAAATTTCTTCGTGGAGCAAGTCTGCGACAATATCTAACTTATGCTGAAGCTGCTGAACAGAAAATTGCTGTTTCTGTATGGAAATTAAAAAGCTTACGGAAGATTAAAGAGTTAATCCGAATCATAATTCTCATATTTTAATTTTAAATAACACTGAGAGAAAGAGTCATCATATTTACAACATTTCTTTCTCTTTTCATGCAGCAAAGATAGTGACAAAATCTATCGGTATGTTCACATAATTGTACGTAATAAACTAACGGGAATTCCAACTACAACCATGTCAAATACTGTTTTCATAGTAGATTTACTTTTATTCAGAAAAAACTAAATCCTCCGTATTTAATCGGACGTGACCATATTACAGCATCACCTACCTAAGGGCATATAGTCAATTAAACTTTTACCTCGAGGCACTTCAGCGACAAACCGATAACAATGGACGACTAATGCGTTATGTAAACCCAATTACACCCTGATTGTTCAACTCACCACACCGTAAATAAAAGAATTTTATCTTACAGACTACTCTTGCCCGATCCCTGCCCCAAGGAAAGTGAAATCGACATTGTATTGATTCGATCGAAACCATCCCAGAATTCCTCCTCTTGTGCATTGGCCCTATTAAAAGGATGAAAGGAAATGCTGTGAAAGTTAGATTTGCACACATTGCAAAAGCAAAGCTGGGACAGAGCTGGAAACGTTTGTCAGGTAACTGCATTTTCCTCCCAATTTTATGCAGGAGAGTAACGTTTCATTTGCTCATTTCAAATTCCTTCAATATTACTTCATATATTTATTTCTATTCACTCCAATTCCTACTGAGTACATGATCTGACATTATTCAATACATTGCTAATTTTCTAATTTGTAATTAACATGTTAGGCCAAACTTTTTCCTCCTATCAGCAGTGAAAAGTCACTTTGATTCCTTTTCACAATTAAAAACGCGATTCCTAAGCATTTAAAAATGTATATAATATTAGCCTTTTCATTCCGCTAAACAAATTTGCTAATTTTCAATATTGGTTCAAGTACTTAATCTATATTAATATCGCAATCTTCATATTTCACTATAGGTGCTTTCTAAATTGTTTTCTTGATACGATTTTTTCTTATCATTGAGATATGAGCCAAAATTTAATGATCTATATATATTTAATATAAACGCATGAGTTTAAAATCCAAATCTATAATCTTAACTCAATCGTTGCCTGTGAATTGACGAATCAAATATTTGAAGTCATTAACGTTTTGTTTTTTTGTTTTTTTTTAATCTATTGCAAACGTCATTGTACGCTTTATGTACATGATGGAATATTTGAAAAATACCATTGCTTAACCAGTATTGCGAATATCTAGTGAGAATTTTAAATTCATTTGATTGTCATTTTGGCAGCCATTTAACAACCAAACCTTAGTCATGTATGTGCACAAAAGATTCTTTTACCAATCTTGAAGGATGTCATTTTTAAAAACATCATTTGACACAGAAAAACCGCACCAAGAAAAGAAACGATTAATTGCCAATTAGAATAACGGCGAAAATCTCCGCCTTCCTTTTTCACATATGTAAACAAATATATGTAGTAATCAGCTTTCAAATGCATGCTTTTGAACTATCCAAAAGTATGCATGTCTTTATCTGTATGTATATCTGCTTACGACATCCCATTTCGTTAATGTAACTTTGGTTGTTTGGTTGAATTTTTTTTACGGCGCACCAGCACTATGAGGCTATTTAGCGGCATACAAAAGGTTACGTCTTTCATCATTTAAAAGTGGTAAAAGGTTTCGTATCGACCAGCGATACGAAACCAAACAGGTCAAAGTAAAACGATAAAATGGTAATCGTGATAAATAAATAAAGTTTCCCGATCAACGGCGAGTGCAAATGATGTATGACAACGAAAACATATGAAAGGTAAATAAAATCTAACGACGGTATATACAGCACATAAAACTGTTCACGGTGATAGCATACAAGCTATAGCTTATGATAAATATTTACTTTTGTTGATTTCCCGGATGTGATCGTTAACTCTTTGGTCTATAATATCGGAAGGAATAGTTTCTAGATCTTCCAAAACACATATATAGACTCAACTATACAATCGCATCCAAAATAAAGCGTATATTTTAACCATAAGGTAAGGGGGAGTTTTTTCATACATGGTTTATGTCTTTCCCATTGTACTTAAAGGATCGATTATATCGTGATGATGTCAAAATTGAAACAACCAGTAATAACACGAAAACGAGACGCAATAAAGACATTCAATGCACATTAACGCATTTTGCAATACAGTGTTATCCACGGAAAGAAATCTATAGATGCTTATAGTAGAATGAAGAAGATAGTTGAACTGCACTAGTGAATTACGACAATACAATATTTCCTCTTCACACGTGTAAAATGGACTAATATTTAAAGTAGAAAGGAAGATTTATTTAATTTGATTGTGTCTGATACATATCGAGGCACTTTCCAGAATAAAGAAAATTCATGCAAAGGTTGTTCATGGTACTCATATTTTCAATGAGTATGCACAATTATTTCTATTTTCTTAGTCGAGTACAAGGCATTGTTTCATTATTGGAAGAGAAAATGTGCTGTTTCTCTGCTCTTGAAGCTTATTCATAATTGGTGGCAAACAATATATTGAACAATGAGCTATTTCATCATACAGGATTTTACGCTCTATATAACATGCTCAGCAATAACTGAATGTGAACCTTTGAAAAGCTGATAGGTACGTTGCCACAAGATAAAATAATACGACCCATGCTTTTACAGAAAGTGCCATTACAAATGTGAGAAAGTATCGAAGGTTCTTAACAGCCTTTGCAAAACGTGAGAAAGTTTTCAAACTTCTGAAATGATGTGAAAATAACCATCACGTTACCTTTCCCTGCATGCGAGTTGCCTGCTATTTTTAATTTCCCCGTCATCATCAAAGTTATCGTCCTATGTATGAACTTCATCCTGTAAATTCCATTACTAGTTTAATCACTGATATCTTAGTCCCTACAAACTTGTGACAGACTGAAGAAGAATGAACAAAGTTGATTACGAAAACAAGCTCTATTCAGTTCCACTATACAGCACTGGAGTCAATATGAACTAAAGAGTAAATATTACATATGTCAATAAAAGAGATCCGCTAAGCATGTCAGTTTTGAATGATGCATTAATTGTTATTCATTGCCTTTCATTCCACAGACATATACGTGAAAGACATACAAGATGTTGACGAATACCATAACCTTGGTCTTAGTTGCAATTGCTATCGGTGAGTAGAATTATTTTGTAAATAGTTGGAAAACATGTACAACGAACATGTGAGAGTGTGTGTTCTCCAGAAGGTACAATATTTTCTTCACCATGCTCCATTAAATCGAGTTATACCTAAGTTTACGTCACCACTGTTCTCGTCGTAGGCAGTTTTATCATTTCCACGTAATCATCATTGCATTGTGGTGTTAGAATTTACATCCATTCTCCTTAATGCAAGTCCATTACAATAAACATGAACTGCATTTAAATTTCACTCAAAATCAGTTTTAGTTTTCTTGCCGTTTTCAGAAACGTATCACATAATTGTTTTTCTTTTTTCCTTAAAGGAACTATCTCAGTGACCAATAGCAACCCGGTACCCACTGTAGCTCAAGTTAATAATGACCTGGCAACAGCGGCATCACCCTCGGAAAAAATTCATGATCCTGAAGCAGATACAACTGAAAAGGTCGAGGCAGTAAAACATACAGATTCAACAATGAGCCCTCCCGCAGAGGGAGCAGAACAATTGTCAACAATGGCATCACCTGCTGGAAATAGTGAAAATGTTGAAGATAGCTATTCAGAAGCATCTGAAAATGTAGAGGCAGTACAGCCAACTGATGCCCCATTCATCCCGTCAGATAATAATGACATGTCAACAGCGGCATCACCCTCTGAAACTAGTCATGATCCTGAAGCAGATACAACTGAAAAGGTCGAGGCAGCAGAACAGACAGATCCACCAATGAGCCCTCTCGCTGAGGGAGCAGAACAATTGTCAACAATGGCATCACCAGCTGGAACCAGTGATAACTTTGAAGCTAGCCAATGAGAAGCATCCGAAAATGTAGAGGAAGTACAGCCGACTGATGCGCCACTCAGCCAGTTAGAGGAGCCATCAGTATTGTCAACTGCAGGTTATACCAATCCTAGTGAAAAGTAGACACCAAAGTATTTTCTGTGAAAACGATGTAGCAATCGCTAATATACCAGAATAAGAAACTCAAGGCGTGCATGGAATACAGATGTGACCTAGAGTTTGCTGCTAACGTTATAGACGTTATAAATATCGCACAAAATCGAAAACATTTGTACACGTGATGTTGTTTAGAAGATATTAACTTCTGTACTTGATTCGTGATTTCTAATAACATTGCCATTTATTGCATCTTTGAGGACACGAAATAAATCTTACCAATATGAGCAGAACTTTTTTCCTTTAAATTGATCCCAAAACAAATACAATTGTTTTTCACAAAGTCATTCTTTGTTCATGGCATTTCTATAATTGCAATAATCCACTGGACCAATGAGAATATCTACGGTATGAATTACATTAATTGCAGGCATTTGAAATCTCTCTGTCTCTGTCTGTCTGTCTCTCTCTCTCCCCCCCTCTCTCTCTCTCTCTCTCTCTCTCTCTCTCTCTCTCTCTCTCTCTCTCTCTCTCTCTCTCTCTCCACTTTGATCAGAAGGAGTTGAGCTTTATTAATTGATCATGAATGTTAATGATTCCATGGTCTTACACTAAATAACAGCTGAAAACGAAAACCAACAAATTTTTGTAAAATTCAACAAACGGTTTTTCTCCAGAATACAAAGTGAAAATTTAAGAAGAACTGACTGCATTGTGAATTAGATCCCAATAGTACTAAACGTTCTATCCCAAGTCCACATGTATGAAGTTCCAATTCACTTCCAGTGCTAATTCAAATAAATTCCGATATTGAATGGGCTGATGTGCCAGTACTTGCTAACGTGATCATGTACCAAACATCTGGATTGTGGCGCCCTTCTAACCGTCTTTTGATAGATCAGAATAATATATTCCTATATGTAACTCTCCGAAATAACAATAATTCCAAATTAATGTTTGACCCCAAGGATAGTAATGAGGACTTGGAAATTCCAATGAATAATAGTTTGAATAAATAAAGGCAATTCAGTTAGCAACTGAACACACGGTAAGACTGATTCTGCAACGTATCTTTAGGTAGGAATGAATAATTTTCCGAGTAAACAATATTATATAAAATACCAAGGCATAGTAATATAGTCATGATGTAAGTAAGCCTCTAGACTGAAACATTCAAATGTGTTAACAAGTTCAGCGATTTCCACGTAAAACACTAGCAGCCTTAATTTGCATTTTCCCTACCAACAAAGATTCGCATATCCAATCAGCAATGATAGAAACACATTCACTAAGTATCATATTTATTACAAAATAAATGTTACTGGTCAGGAACACTACTAACTTGATTTGGGTCAAAGAGTCAAATACAAAATATAGATATACATAACATATAATCATTAAGAAAACCCAACAAACAATACAAATTAAATATACATAACAAACTTATAGATGTCCAGAAAGCATGTAAAAGCGGCGTACACTATTACTATTGGAACAGCTGTGTGCCTTCATCTGCCATGTGTATCAGAAAATCTCAGCTATGCTCCTGTCTATCATGCATCCATGCATACATTCTTCCAAGCAAATATCGCAAATAAAGTTTCGTAGGTACAGCTCTCTCTCTCTCTCTCTCTCTCTCTCTCTCTCTCTCTGCATTCATCATATACAGTTGAAATATAGTACTCGATCAATGTTATTATCCTTCCAAGATCTTAAACTAAGTAACAGAAAAGAGTGAAAACCAACAAGTTTTGTACAATTGACAAAATAATTTCCCTAGAATACAATAGGAAAATTTAAACACAATTTACAGTGTTGACAACAAAAACTCAAATGGTCCTAATAGTTCAATCACAGGTCCAAATATATGAACTTCCAATTCAATGACATTGGTATTTCGAAGAAAGTATGATCTACAATGTGTTGATGTGCCTGTAGTCTCGAACCTGATAACGTGCCAAGGAACTGGATTGTGAAGATGTGCTGAGTGTTTTTTGATGTGTCAAAAGAATATAATCTAAAATGTCCTTCTCTGAAACCAATATAATGTAACATATTTCAATAAAAGAGATACACTAAACATGTGAGTTTTTAATGATGCATTAATTGTTATTCATTGCCTTTCATTCCACAGACATATACGTGAAAGACATACAAGATGTTGACGAATACCATAACCTTGGTCTTAGTTGCAATTGCTATCGGTGAGTAGAATTATTTTGTAAATAGTTGAAAACATGTACAAAGAACGTATGAGAGTGTGTGCTCTCCAGAAGGTACAATATTTTCTTCACCATGCTCCATTAAATCGAGTCATACCTAACTTTATGTCACCCCTGTTCTCGTCGTAGGCAGTTTTATCATTTCCACGTAATCATCATTGCATTGCGGTGTTAGAATTTACATCCATTCTCCTTAATGCAAGTCCATTCCAATAAACATGAACTGCATTTAAATTTCACTCAAAATCAGTTTTAGTTTTCTTGCCGTTTTCAGAAACGTATCACATAATTCCTTTTCATTTTTCCTTAAAGGAACTATCTCAGTGACCTATAGCAACCCAGTACCCACTGTAGCTCAAGTTAATAATGACCTGGCAACAGCGGCATCACCCTCGGAAACAATTCATGATCCTGAAGCAGAAACAACTGAAAACGTCGAGGCAGTAGAACAGACAGATGCAACAATGAGCCCTCCCGCAGAGGGAGCAGAACAATTGTCAACAATGGCATCACCTGCTGGAAATAGCGAAAATGTTGAAGATAGCTATTCAGAAGCATTTGAAAATGTAGTGGCAGTAAAGCCAACTGATGCCCCATTCAGCTCGTCAGATAATAATGACATGTCAACAACGGCATCACCCTCTGAAACTAGTCATGATCCTGAAGCAGATACAACTGAAAAGGTCGAGGCAGCAGAACAGACAGATTCACCAATGAGCCCTCCTGCTGAGGGAGCAGAACAATTGTCAACAATGGCATCACCAGCTGGAACTAGTGATAACGTTGAAGCTAGCCAATCAGAAGCATCCGAAAATGTAGAGGAAGTACAGCCGACTGATGCGCCACTCAGCCAGTCAGAGGAGCCATCAGTATTGTCAACTGCAGGTGATACCAATCCTAGTGAAAAGTTGACACCAAAGTATTTTCTCTGAAAACGATGTAGCAACCGCAAATATACCAGAATTAGAAACTCATAACGTGCATGTAGTACATTTGTGACATAGATCTTTCTGTTGACTTTATAGACGTTATAAATATAGCACAATATCGAAAACATTTGTACACGTGAGAAATGGTTTTTCTCCAGAATACAAAGTGAAAATTTAAGAAGAACGGACAGCATTGTGAATTAGATCCCAATAGTACTAAACGTTCTATTCCAAGTCCACATGTATGAAGTTCCAATTTACTTCCAGTGCTAATTCAAATAAATTCTGATACTGAATGGGCTGATGTGCCAGTACTTGCTAACGTGATCATGTACCAAACATCTGGATGGTGGCGCCCTTCTAACCGTCTTTTGATAGATCACAATAATATAATCCTATATGTAACTCTCCGAAATAACAATAATTCCAAATTAATGTTTGACCCCAAGGATAGTAATGAAGACTTGGTAATTCCAATGAACAATAGTTTGAATAAATAAAGGCAATTCAATTAGCAACTGAACACACGGTAAGACTGATTCTGCAACGTATCTTAAGGCAGGAATGAATAATTTTCCGAGTAAACAATATTATATAAAATACCAAGGCATAGTAATATAGTCATGATGTAGGTCCGTCTCCAGTCTGAAACATTCAAATGTGTTAACAAGTTCAGCGATTTCCACGTAAAACACTAGCAGCCTTAATTTGCATTTTCCCTACCATCAAAGATTCGCATATCCAATCAGCAATGATAGAAACACATTCACTAAGTATCATATTTATTACAAAATAAATGTTACTGGTCAGGTTCATCTGCCATGTGTATCAGAAAATCTCAGCTATGCTCCTGTCTATCATGCATCCATGCATACATTCTTCCAAGCAAATATCGCAAATAAAGTTTCGTAGGTACAGCAAATATGCATCTCTCTCTCTCTCTCTCTCTCTCTCTCTCTCTCTCTCTCTCTCTCTCTCTCTCTGCATTCATCATATACAGTTGAAAAATAGTGCTCGATCAATGTTATTATCCTTCCAAGATCTTAAACTAAGTAACAGAAAAGAGTGAAAACCAACAAGTTTTGTACAATTGACAAAATAATTTCCCTAGAATACAATAGGAAAATTTAAACACAATTTACAGTGTTGAGAACAAAAACTCAAATGGTCCTAATAATTCAATCACAGGTCCAAATATATGAACTTCCAATTCAATGACATTGGTATTTCGAAGAAAGTATGATCTACAATGTGTTGATGTGCCTGTAGTCTCGAACCTGATAACGTGCCAAGGAACTGGATTGTGAAGATGTGCTGAGTGTTTTTTGATGTGTCAAAAGAATATAATCTAAAATGTCCTTCTCTGAAACCAATATAATGTAACATATTTCAATAAAAGAGATACACTAAACATGTGAGTTTTTAATGATGCATTAATTGTTATTCATTGCCTTTCATTCCACAGACATATACGTGAAAGACATACAAGATGTTGACGAATACCATAACCTTGGTCTTATTTGCAATTGCTATCGGTGAGTAGAATTATTTTGTAAATAGTTAGAAAACATGTACAACGAACATGTGAGAGTGTGTGTTCTCCAGAAGGTACAATATTTTCTTCACCATGCTCCATTAAATCGAGTTATACCTAAGTTTACGTCACCACTGTTCTCGTCGTAGGCAGTTTTATCATTTCCACGTAATCATCATTGCATTGCGGTGTTAGAATTTACATCCATTCTCCTTAATGCAAGTCCATTCCAATAAACATGAACTGCATTTAAATTTCACTCAAAATCAGTTTTAGTTTTCTTGCCGTTTTCAGAAACGTATCACATAATTCCTTTTCATTTTTCCTTAAAGGAACTATCTCAGTGACCTATAGCAACCCAGTACCCCCTGTAGCTCAAGTTAATAATGACCTGGCAACAGCGGCATCACCCTCGGAAACAATTCATGATCCTGAAGCAGAAACAACTGAAAACGTCGAGGCAGTAGAACAGACAGATGCAACAATGAGCCCTCCCGCAGAGGGAGCAGAACAATTGTCAACAATGGCATCACCTGCTGGAAATAGTGAAAATTTGAAGACAGCTATTCAGAAGCATTTGAAAATGTAGTGGC
The DNA here is from genome assembly GCA_016617855.1 of Megalonaias nervosa. Lineage (NCBI taxonomy): Eukaryota > Metazoa > Mollusca > Bivalvia > Unionida > Unionidae > Megalonaias > Megalonaias nervosa. The sequence continues at coordinate 17,527 of JAECUM010030899.1, forward strand.
AGTAAAGCCAACTGATGCCCCATTCAGCCCGTCAGATAATAATGACATGTCAACAGCGGCATCACCCTCCGAAACTAGTCATGATCCTGAAGCAGATACAACTGAAAAGGTCGAGGCAGCAGAACAGACAGATTCACCAATGAGCCCTCCCGCTGAGGGAGCAGAACAATTGTCAACAATGGCATCACCAGCTGGAACTAGTGATAACGTTGAAGCTCGCCAATCAGAAGCATCCGAAAATGTAGAGGAAGTACAGCCGACTGATGCGCCACTCAGCCAGTTAGAGGAGCCATCAGTATTGTCAACTGCAGGTTATACCAATCCTAGTGAAAAGTTGACACCAAAGTATTTTCTCTGAAAACGATGTAGCAACCGCAAATATACCAGAATTAGAAACTCATAACGTGCATGTAGTACATTTGTGACATAGATCTTTCTGTTGACTTTATAGACGTTATAAATATAGCACAATATCGAAAACATTTGTACACGTGAGAAATGGTTTTTCTCCAGAATACAAAGTGAAAATTTAAGAAGAACGGACAGCATTGTGAATTAGATCCCAATAGTACTAACCGTTCTATTCCAAGTCCACATGTATGAAGTTCCAATTTACTTCCAGTGCTAATTCAAATAAATTCTGATACTGAATGGGCTGATGTGCCAGTACTTGCTAACGTGATCATGTACCAAACATCTGGATTGTGGCGCCCTTCTAACCGTCTTTTGATAGATCACAATAATATAATCCTATATGTAACTCCCCGAAATAACAATAATTCCAAATTAATGTTTGACCCCAAGGATAGTAATGAAGACTTGGTAATTCCAATGAATAATAGTTTGAATAAATAAAGGCAATTCAATTAGCAACTGAACACACGGTAAGACTGATTCTGCAACGTATCTTAAGGCAGGAATGAATAATTTTCCGAGTAAACAATATTATATAAAATACCAAGGCATAGCAATATAGTCATGATGTAGGTCAGTCTCCAGTCTGAAACATTCAAATGTGTTAACAAGTTCAGCGATTTCCACGTAAAACACTAGCAGCCTTAATTTGCATTTTCCCTACCAACAAAGATTCGCATATCCAATCAGCAATGATAGAAACAGATTCGCTAAATATTATATGTATTACAAAATAAATGTTACTGGTCAGGAACACTAATAACTTGATTTGGGTCAAAAACTCAAATACAAAATATATATATACATAACATATAATCATTAAGAAAACCCAACAAACAATACAAACTAAATATACATAACAAACTTATAGATGTCCAGAAAGCATGTAAAAGCATCATACACTATTACTATTGGAACAGCTGTGTGCCTTCATCTGCCATGTGTATCAGAAAATCTCAGCTATGCTCCTGTCTATCATGCATCCATGCATATATTCTTCCAAGCAAATATCGCAAATAAAGTTTCGTAGGTACAGCAAATATGCATTTCTCTCTCTCTCTCTCTCTCTCTCTCTCTCTCTCTCTCTCTCTCTCTCTCTCTCTGCATTCATCAAATACAGTTGAAGTATAGTACTCACCACACCCATTAATAAAAGAATTTTATCTTACAGACTACTCTTGCCCGATCCCTGCCCGAAGAAAATTGAAATCGACATTCTATTGATTCGAGAGAAACCATCCCAGAAATTACAAGAATTCCTCCTGTTGTGCATTTGCCCTATTAAATGGACGAAAGAAAATGCTGTGAAAGTTAGATCTGCACATATTGCTAAACCAAAACTGGGACATAGCTGGAAACGTTTGTGAGGTAAGTGCATTTTCCTCCCAATTTTATGCAGGAGAGTAAAGTTTCATTCGCTATTTTCAAATTCGTTAAATATTACTTCATATATATATATATATATATATATATATATATATATATATATATATATATATATTCAATCATATGACGACGAACAGTGCAAAACTAGAATCTAACTAGCCTTAGCGCTTTCGACTCTTAATGAGTCTTTTTCAAGGCATATACGAAACATAGACAAAACAAACAAATAAAACACAAAAACCGTTGTGTTTCCAAAACTCTTCTTGTCTGTTTCTACATGAATTAAGCCTTTAAACGTATTATGTGTCAACCAGCCTATATCAACTTGTTGCGGATACTGGAAATATTTGTATTAACCTAGAAATCTATGAGCCATAGCGACATCTATTACTTTGTGTACATTTACGTAAGCGCAAATTATATCCCGGATATTTCATTCTTATAGTAGTAATTGAAGGCTACTAAGAAAGTTTACAAAAGTTTTGAAAACAAAATATGTCGGCTGCATAGGATAATTTCACTTGTGCATGGCTGTCTTTTCTAGTCTTCTTGGTTTAAACCGCTTGGTTTCAATGTTCTAAGGAGGCGTATCCAGTAAGATTCCTTTACCTTCCTGGTTTCGGAACTCTATTTGGGGCTGGAGTAGTGTTATGAGACCGGGCTTCTGTACAGCTTCTTTGTCATCCAATCAGATCTTTGAAGGTTGATCCTTTTAATTAAGCCTGCAGATAAGGGTTCCGCTGTTGTCGTTATGAATATGGAAGACTACATTAGTGAAGCAAGTAGACAACTAAGTGACGCTAGGTTCTACCAAAAACTAGACCATGATCCAACACTGGAATATGCAAAAACCATCACTAATATTATTGACGAGGCGTGCTAAATCGGGCACATAGACCAGCAAACGAGAGACTACTTAAGCCCAGAAAACCCAAGCGCAGGTAGATTTTATCTTCTACCCAAAATCCACAAACAAGAAAACCCGGGCAGACCTATAACCTCCGGTAACGGGCATCCCTCAGAAAGGATATCAGAATATTTAGATCATTTTATGAGACCACATGTTCACAAATTACCATCATATCTTCAGGACACGACAGATTATCTCATAAAAAGCAAAGCAAGCGAACCATTACTGCCATAGACATTACTTGTTTCCTTAGACGTCACATCTTTGTATACTAACATACCGCACAACGAAGGGATACAGGCGTGTAGACAAGCATGGGAAACAAGAACTGTAAACAATCCATCCACACACTTCCTAGTCCAACTCCTGGAGCTTGTCCTAAAACTCAATAACTTTGAATTTAATGAAGAAAACTACCTCCCAATCAATGGAACCGCAATGGATACAAAAGAGATATACATAACATTCAATTATTAAGAATATCCAATAAACAATATAATATTATCATTCAAAATCTTATAGATGACGCGAAAGATTTGTCAGCCTTATTCCAATTCATGCCCTACCAGAATACAATAAATTTGACTCATTACGCCAACCATCAACTGAATTAAAATAAAAATGAAGAACACACTGACAAAAACGTTTCAACTGAATTAAAATAAAAATGAAGAACACACCGACTAAAACGTTTCGTAAACTCCTGAAGAATGTAAAAGAGGTGTCAACGATATTAACCGAGGGATCTTTGTGCGTACATCTGCAATGTGTATAAGACAATGTCGACTATGTTACTATCTCTCTCCCTCATGCATCAATTACACTCAAATATCGTACATAACGATTCGAAGACATATCCGATATGCATTCGCCTCTCTCTCTCTCTCTCTCTCTCTCTCTCTCTCTCTCTCTCTCTCTCTCTCTCTCTCTCTCTGGACCACCGTAGGAAGATACGGGCGAAATTCCATGAAAATACGAGCGTTGGGGATTTTCGCTTGTCTCATACCACGAGAGAGAGACAGAGACAGGGAGACAGAGAATTGTATGGTCGGTAGGAATTTTAATTAAAGTAGAATAATGACTTAGATCAACTGTAAATATATTAAAATATTTTAATTACCTCTTGTTCGTTCGTCATTTCACTTAGTTTTATATTCCACGCTAATTTCCATACGCCATTATGTGAATGCCTGAGCGTTCCGTGTACAAGAAGCTAACTGTATTGGTGGTGCTTTACTTTCTTCATAAAAAAACACCTTTCACGTTTAAATCGTAAGTGTGTCTTATATTGATTTAATCAATCTGAATAAAAATAGAAACTAACAAATAAAACAACCAACTTATAAATTTCAAATGTGATTGTGAACAGCAAGAAATAAAAATAAAACTACATTTTGTAGCGGACACACTCACAGGGATGTGAGGAGTGAATTCGTTCACTCGGTCAATACACAGTTGCCCGGAATATATCTTAACTCCGTTCAAAGGGAAAATATTTTATTTGTATGTGATATAAATGAAAAATATGAATAGTATGTACGCTGTATCAATGAAATTCCACTCGTTATATAGATTTATCATTAAAAGGAAACTGGGCAAACCTCGTTTCTTTTTAATGAAAAATGTACACATCTCATGGTATATCACTGATACAGTGCACATACTATACAAATATTCTATAAATATATATTTATATACTACGTTGACGAACATTGTGCTGTATCTTTGTGTGTTATGCTATGCATGTATGTATGTATGTATGTATATATGTATGTATGTATGTGTGTATGTATCAGTGTTGTTACGTGTCTAGGTGAGTATATAAGTAACAAAGAAAAGAGTGAAGGCAACAAGCTTTGTAAAATTTAACAAAATAATTTATTTCCCTAGAAAACAAGGTAAAAATAAGAAAAAGGACTTACGGTTTATGAAACTAGTCCAAAATTAATCCAAACATTTAAAAAAATATAAGTCCTATCAATAAAAAGTCCTAAGAGAATCACAGTTCCAATCCCGATGAAGTTCCAAGCTGGAAGGCCTTGACGTCTTCTATAACCTGCCTTGTCCTGATGTGTCAACAGTTCCTTGTTGAATCACCAAAAATAATATTCCAGTTTGGAATTCCGAATAATTTCCAATAAATGTCTTTGTCCAAGAATTCTGATGAGCACTAGTAATTTCCAGGGAAAATAAATTACTTTAAATTGAATTAAAATAAAAATTCAACTCAAACTGGTCACAACAAAACACCTTTGAGCTCCAAAGATTAAAAGCAGGACTGGCTATTTCTTCTTAAGATAAGGACTATACAGCAAATTAAGACGTAAAACGGTTTCCCAGATGGGGTCACGTGATCACCTCTCTACCGAACAACGTAGAAATATTATATACCTAAAATCACGTACTCTAGTATAGCCTTAACTAGAATTAATGATTTTTTACTCTGGGAAAAAAAACAAATAAAAAAGTTGTTTACATAGAACTGCCTTACTGGTCCTGAGTCAAGGTCATCAAAAGATACAATGTTTCAACTGCTGGTTATTTATGAGGTCAAAGCAGAACTGAATTGAATTTCTGAAAAATTTTCAAATCCAGTAGACAAAATTATCATTACAGTAACATGTAATGGAATAAAATAAAATATTTAAAACTAACAAGCAAATAATTAAATTACATATACATCCCGTATGTATGTATATATGTATGCATGTATGTATGTATGTATGTATGTATGTATGTATGTATGTATGTATGTATGTATGTATGTATATGTGTGTGTGTATATATGTATGTATGAAGCTATCTATCTCAATGAAAATATGTTATGTACTCTGTCAGCCTGCTGCTCATGTCAAGAGAATACGAGAGATGGAGACTGATTTGAGGAGGTACCAGAAACTGCATCAAGAGGGAATACGTAAAATACAGGTGCTGGAGAAGGAACTTACAAAGCACAAAAATATAAGCAGTTATTCCTCAATATTCACAAAGTTATTATTGACTCCAAGTCCGTCCAAGAAGGCCATTGGTGCCAATTGTCTCTATTTTTATTTACTGATAATCGATGGATAACTTGTTTTCATTAAGGCGATCCAAGGGACTACTGGCAGTATATCCCTGTTAGAATATTTGTGTAAATGCTATTCAGACAGTCTATACATCGTATCCATGTTAGAATATCTGTTTAATGCTTTTCAGAAAGTCTATACATTGTGTAAATGTTGGAATATCTGTATAAAATTCACAACCATTCCGGAGTGCATCATTGTTTTAAATCAGAACATTCAAGACTATTGTAATTCATTCGGAAAATTCGACATTTTTCGACTTGTAACAGGACGTTTATAATTATTTGGAATTTAATTCATAATACTGTAATTGTCTTTTGAATTTTCATTTTTGTATGGTAAGGAAATAAACTGTTTGCTGATCTTACTTAAATTTTTGGTTTCGCATTATTTCTGTTGAAACATGTAAGACCTGGATTAGCAACAGTACACTGTACCATATTTAGCCTTGTGCTTCAATATATATGTAAAATCCAATTCAGAAAGTATCACAGTGAACCTTATTTAGCCTTACATCGGCATCCTTCTGTCTCGGAAGAATATGGAAATGCGATCTGAACTAGGCAGCCAGTTAGCTGACGAGCAGTGTCTGTTGTGGCTGACGAGGAATGACAATCACTGTTGCATCTGTCGCACTTGAAGTTGTGTCTTGTGTTTCCATACGTTTTTTCAACTTGTTCTTTATGCGGGCTCTTTTCAGCTCTGTCAGTTTCATTTGTTTTTGGTTGAGCTTATGCCTCCAGCTACACCAGCCCTGTGCAAGTATTCCCCAGCTATCCACATCGTTGTCCAAAGTCTTGAAGCATATCTTGCACATATCTATGAAGCTCAGGTGTTGACAACTTGGCGGCCTGTTTCTAGAGACCTGCTTGCCGAAGAGGATTTCCATATGTATGGATCCATCATCCAATCAGTCTATATGTCCAAGCCCTCGTAGGCGATGCTGTCTTAGTAGTGTGACCATGCTGGAGATTTGTGCACGCTCTAGAACTCCTTCTTGGAAAATCCATCCTTCCAGAAGATGCCATGAATTCGTTGGAGGTAATATAGGTAAAATCAGTTTAGCCACTTATATTGGTGCAAATATAGTGGCCATGACTCGCTACCAAAGCTGGTCGTGCTGATAACTCTGGTTTGGTACACTTATATTTTGGTGTGTTTAGTCAGCTTGTTCTTGCTTCAGATCCTCTTGCTCAGGCTAAACATTACTGATAAAACCTTTCCAATGCGGAGTTGAGCTCTGCGTCGAGAAAGAGATTGTCAGTGATGGTAGACCCAAGACATGTGCACTTGCTGATAACCTTAAGTCCGTAGTTTTTTGTGTTGATAGAGGGTGGATATTCAACAGGCGCAAACACTACTACCGTCATTTTTATTCTGTTGATAAGCCAAACTACTGGCAATCTTGTGAAAATTGGTCAATGAGGTTTTGGAAATGAGCTGATGTGACTAGGTCAAGGTTGATGAAAACTTTGCGGTTCTTGGTTTTGGTTAGGAGACGTGTGAGGGTATAGAGTTTTGACCTTGTATGCAGGGAGGTTCCTTCGTTTGATGAGCCAAACACATGCTTTAGCAGAAGAGCGATGACTATACCTAACAGGGTAATGGCAAGAACACATCTCTGCTTGACCCCAGCAAGTATAATAGAATCAACTGAGGATGAGACATCAAACCGAACTGTGACATGTATGTTTTCATGGAACGGCTGGACCATGGTCAGGAGCTGGGGGGGGGGGGGGTCATCCCTTCTTCTCTAGCAGCCCGAACAATCTCCTCTGCTGGCAATGTCTAAAGCATTTGTGGGATATAGGAAGACTACGTAGAATGATCTTCACTGCACCTTCACTTCCCTTGCAGTAGTCTAAGTGAGCAAATCATGTCGATGGTAGACCTTTCTGCTCTGAAGTCGCACTATGACTCAGGGTAGACTCGACTCGCAAGTTTCTGCTCAGGGCATTTCGAGCAAACACCTCTTCTATGTTCCTCAGTATGGAGACACCACGATAGGTATTGCAATCGTTCCTGTCACCTATGGTTTTATATAGACTGATGATGTTAGCGTCTCTCGTATCTTGTGGTACTTCACTCCCATTCCTGCACAGTGGAGGTGTTAAAGTAGGATAGATGTTTTTTTCACATTTGAGGGTTTCTGGCGCTACGCCATCTTTTTCGGGAGTCTTTCCGTTTTCTATGTTATGTATGACCTTGTAGAGTTCATCAACGGTTGGTTCATCGCCAAGTTTGACCAAGGTAAGGTAGGTAAGATCGCA
>JAECUM010030900.1:0-32201 GCA_016617855.1 Megalonaias nervosa
TATGTTCGAGAGTGTTATCGCGCGGTGTCCATGTTGGTGATCCTGATGCTACTGTATACACGATATTTTTAATTTGTCCGTGTGGAATTTTAATCAGATTAGTTTTTTGAACAATATTAGGTATTCCACTGACAATGTCGTTGAGTTTCGTGTTAACGTCGGAGAGTTTGATATCAACGGTTGGTGGATCACCAAAAAATTCATGTACAGATTTGTTTATGTTTCTACGAAAATTTAACAACGTTTGTACGTGTCGAGTAAAATTAGCATTGAGTGTAGTCATTTCATCATTGATTGTAGCTAACGAAGTTGTCATAGGAATTTCCTTATCGTCTACATATTTCTTCGTTGCAGCATCAAAATCAGATTCTGGTGTTCTGAGATTATTAATACCATTATTATTCATGTTGAGAAATGCACGCATTATACCACAGTTGACTAATACGTACTTAGATTCTTGATCATCAACGTATTTTTTTGTTGCTGCGTCTGTATCTGCGGTTGGGTTTCCAAGGTATGTAATTTTATTTTGATTCATGATAATGTTACCTGTGAATAAATCACCACCTCGCTTGATAAAATCGTTAACTGACTTACCGGAATCTTGTATTTTACCTTGATCAGCAAAAGTAACGATATTATTAATAACCGCGGTGGGAATTCGTTTAAGTACATCTGACAGTTGTATATTACTTGTTTTTAATCGTCCTTGTTTATCCTGAAAAACAACGACTTCATTTTGATCCACACTTGTGATATTTAATAAATCATCGGTTTCATTTCTGAGCTGATCAAGAGTTGCATATTTAGATAAATCGACTTGCTGCTGAGCTTTGCAAGAAGATCTTCCATAAATATCTACCATTATATTCACTAATATCTGTTTAAGTGTGACAACGTAGTATATTCATGCACGACTTTATGAGGTGGCGTTGTTGATTTTGATACAGCATCAAGTACAGCGAGTACTTCTCGACCACATATTGGCGGATCCGTTAATTTTTGTGTTGGTAATGTTGAATACCAGATCTTAGAACGCATCGAGTTCTTACTTTGCACAGCAGTACTTCGTATTGTGCTAACATATTTTAAAAATTCTTTTGGTGGTGCCAACCCATACGAATCAAAATAAATTATTCCACGTGGATCAATTGCATATGCAACCCAATGAGTACCCGGGCCAGAGTTTTTATCGAGATTAATAATACCAGTTTCATGTTGCATTGCAACGGTAGGTAATTGATCACGCATAAAAACACCTCTTAAGTTTTTTATATTCAGTTGCTTAGCAGCATTAAGTAAATCAAAATTAGACATAGGAAGAATCATCGAACTCGGTGACAAAGTCACCGGGGCAGTCTTAGACCTTTTCCGTACCATGAATATGGGGTCCCTGGCAATCTTAGACCGCGACCGTATGCTGGGCCTGATAATCTTAGACGGTCCGGCTGTGGCACGTTTGGTGCTCTTAGACGTCTTCCGTGTTGTTTTGCCCGTGATCTTTTGTTTTAGTTTTCTGCGTGCATAATTCCTTGACCCGTTGCTTTCTTTAACGCCATTCCAGCAGCGGTTCCAACAGCGCCTAATGCAGCTGCTTTGGAACAGCAGGGGCTGCAGCGGCTATTATTGCTGGTAACGCGGCAAGAAGTGGAAATATGCCACCCGTTTTAGCGATTTCTTTAATGGCACTCGCAGAAAGATTATGTTTTATACCTTTATTAAATTTTTTTGCTTCATTGAAATGCCTATGCTGGCGTTCTAATAATGATAGCTTATTCGGACCACCTGCGATCTGTTCTCGCTTTAGTGATATTTTTACCGCACAATTATTTTTTGATGATGATTGTAGCTTTTTAATCTGACCAGGCGTCAGACTGACATTAACATGTTGATATGACATTTATAATTATCATGAGTGATCTAATTACATGTTTTCTACTGGAGCATCAAGAACTCTCATTCGTCCACCAACACCTTCAAGTAACATTGATTTATCGCTGAGTATAACAGCAATTGCTCTGTAACCAGCAACGGGTAGTACTCTTAAACGAGCTCGAAAATATATATCAACGACAGATTGTCTGAACAAATCGAAGTGTTCTAGTGAAAAGTAATATATTGGATACAGTGTTGTAAAATCACGCTGAGATATCTGTAAACCAGAATCAACATTCTGATCACGCCCCATGAATGTCATCAAGCGATGATATGCACGTGCTACATGATTTTGATCAAAATTTAGCAACACTTCTTCAGAAGGTTCTTGATGTCCATTTATCCTTAAAGAAACTTCACTAATTCCAATCGTATCAAACACCATTGGATTTCGTACCTGTGAATTTACTCTGGCATTGTCCTGAAGTGCAATAAATATATGTCGTGGTGCTGACATCCCCTGCTGTGATGCTATCTGCCATGTGAATAACCCAGCAACGGCACCTTGAATACTATCTGTGGTCATAGTCAACCATGACAACGTTGATTTACCACCTTGACTCATAAAAGAAAGTAAACGTTCTTCTTCGGTAATCGATGGAGTCATTACTGGCATCCACAGCAAAAGTTCTGTTAGTATTACTTTACCTGCATCAATGGCAGCATCACGCCATATTGCATCATCGTCGGTACCTTTTCTTACAAGTACAACTGTATGCTTAGCGCCAAATATAACCTTCCTAACATTTCTGCAGAATCCAAATATATGTGACAGTGGAATCACACATGAAAATTCATTATCATTTAACATTGTTCGACGTGATGCGAATCCTAAGTTAAAATTTTCATTCATAGCTATAACTGCGGGAGTATCAGCAGCTCCTCCTGCAGCTCTTACATCACCCATAGTTACATTTCTATTTTCTGGATGATCAGTTAAATCTTTGGCAAACATCATTGACGGACCAGCTGATTTTGAATAATCATCGCTGTATCTTGCAAGACCAAGTATCGTCGTGGCAACGTCGACATCGTTATGACAGATCTCAATCTCTCGTCTATCAGTGTTATATGCTGCACTTTTAAATAACGCCATCATACCATTATTGATAAAACCAGGTCGATCATTAATTCCTTATGGTGTATTATCTGCTTTTAGAAGTCTACCTTCGACTTCAATAAATGCTTCAGCGGGTAAGAAATGTCTGCTTGTATCTTGAACTTGTATCTCAATTCTTCCACACTCGTCAGGTACACGTGCGTCATAAGAATAATACTGATAATCGCGCACAGATTCATCTTTTAAAACTGGTGCATCGATGTCAAACGCGGGATCAGATATACGCTTAAACATCTTTATTATTATCGTCTTCGTCTAACACGAGGACCGCTTCCTGCTATCAGATTAGCGGTTATATTTTTTTCTTTTTCTAACCCAACATTAGTGTTGACAGGTAATTCTGCTAGTTTTTTATTAGCAGCTTGATTTATTATTTTACTAACATTTGCAGGCATCACTTCAGTGCTGGCCAGTTTCACTGTGGAGTACTTTGCACTCTGCTGAGGTTTTCGTCGTATTAATCGCGCTAGTCTATCCTTGATTGCTGAGAATGCTTTGCTAGCAACATCACCAACTGCACCAATACCTTTTTCACGAACAACATCAATAGCTTTCATTCCTAGTTGCTTTGCAAGCGGTATGCTTTTGGGGCTATCCTTCTAAATAGACCCTGAACAACATCACCTAGTCCATCTCCGTAGGTCGTTTTGTATACTGGTAATCGTGAATTTATTACCCTGACCATGGTTGGTCTATGAGTATTCTGTATGATCATATTATTATCAAGTGATTTTATCACTAATTGCATCTAATTGCATACGCAATCACTGTGATAATCATCGGCGATTTCATTAATAAGGGACCGATGCACATTAATATCCAAGATACCGCCTGTAAATAATCGTTTACAAATATCAGCTGCTTCATTAATTATTTCTGGGGAATTATTACCAGCTCGTTTTCCTCCAATGAGGATTTCTAGTCTTTCAACATCAGCAAGAACGTTATTAGGACATGAAGTAATAAGACCACTTCCTCGAGTAGTAAGACCACTTCCAGTGGTACCGGGGGAAGAACTTGTATCTTCCTCACTTGTTGTTTTGACTGATTGTCGTGGTGATTGCAATCGTTTCATTATTTCTTGTCGTTGTTGATCTCGTTGTTGAAGCTCTTGTTGTAGTTGTTGTAATCGTTGTGGTGATGATGATAATTGTTGCGGTAGTGGTGGTAATTTTTGTTCTTGATATTGTTGTTGTTGATATTGTTGTTGTAATCTTAAAAAATAGTCATCTATTCCATTAATAAATGCAATATATCTTGGATCACTATTTGTGGCTGATTAACATTGTAATGTGTACGAAATATCCATTTGTACCAAGTTTCACGACCTACAACATCATTAGCATAATCTGGTTTCAAAATTCTTTTTCTTTGATTAAAACTTGCTGCAGCAAGCAAGGGTAATTCCACCTCACTAATTTTTTTGATATAATTAATATTATCTTCGGTAAATTTGTCACTCACATCAATTCTCTCTCTTGCATGTTTTGGTTCTTGTTCTGGTGTACAATCCTTTATATCACCTATTTCATCACGAACTTGTTCAACACCTTCAAGTATTTCTTGCATTGGTTGAGCAGCAGGTATTTCGCCTGGAAGTTCTCGTAGAATCTTTTTTGTTTTCTTAGTTCGCTCTGCTATTTTTCCAGTTGCTTCAGCGGTTTTCTCTAACGTTGGAAGAAGACCTTTAGTAGTCTCAGTAATAGGTTTAAATAATTGCTTTGTATCCTCTGCAAATTCAACTTGAGATTCCTGACGTGATTGTAGTTGTTGCTTGACAGAATCACGAACAGGTAAATATTTTTTAATTGCCTCTAGTCGCTCTCGAGCTAATCTAGCTGAGTGTGGTTCTCCAATCATTATTGATAATATTTATAATGGCTGTTTAATTTACAGCAGCAGAGGGGGTGAACGAAAAGCGTTGAGTGACCAGCGCGTAAACGAAACATTTCTGAAAATAAAAACGCGCGTCATAATAATGTAACAAAATGAGCTAACCCAATCGGCCAGTTAGAGGTTGTGGTTTAACGTTATTGACCTTAATATTTCCTTTTCGTAAGAAGGTTTATTTTTCATAAACAAGGTCTCGAAAAAAAATGGTCTGTTCACCCTCTCTGCTGCTCGGTCTATCAGTATACGCGCACTTAAAATTGTGTACATGTCATCCGCTTAACAGGCAGTCTGTGTTGTACATGACGTCTGTTGAACGTGTTACGGTGGAGAATATTCAACTGAAATAAATTGCAACAACGATACCAGCGGTGATCACAGATAAGTGTATCAGTATAGAAAGAGAATTGTATCAGCATAAACAGAGAATTTTATTAGTATCAACGCATTTATAGACAGATAAATTTAGTGTTTTAAACTACAAATCATGTATAATTTTACTGCTATTGATTCTTGCTTGAGACGTGTGTTATTGTTAGTGGGTCAACTGGTCACGAGCATTTCTAGGTTAGGCTCTGTTATTCATAGCACAGCCATACACATGACAGGGGGATGTCATAAATTGTGAGTCGAATTGGAATTCCGGTAGTTAATTGTAGGTGAAAAAAAAATTACGTAACATTATTGGATATTCTGAAATCTTGTATGTCTACTGACTTGTATGATGGCCTGGTAGCAGAGATATTTATTGTGTGATATATGTGAATTTTATGTTTTGGTTAAGTCGTTTTGACGTAGATAAATTTTCTGTATCTTATGCTGTAAACTGTATTGATCTTTTGCAAATATTAAATTATTTTCCAGCAGCTGATATTGACGAAAAATCTTTACTTCCCCTGTATTAAGATTAATTGATTTAATCGCTCGTGGTGTCTTTTGCATCTCACTGTTTTACCATGTATTATGTTCTCTCTCTGTGTGATCGCTTGCAGATTTTCAATGTTTATATCTTGTTTATCAGAATTAATGTGATCAATCATGAGACCGGCATTGATAACGCCACTGAAGCACTTGTAAACAAATCTGTAAGCAAGATATATTTTTGTTTCTTATTGTACAAGGTATTCTAATACCGATAATGATATACCCCTTTTTACTGGCAAGACCGATTGTATTTTTAGAGGCGTCAATTTCTGATTACACCGGCCCTGCTTGGTTGATAATGTGTAAATACGGGATGACATCTAAATTCATTAACATTAATCTTAACTTCCTCCATCTATATAAACTTTTTTCCTCTAATATAACATTACTTTTCAGCAGCTTTCGAGATAGTTTCTTGCGTCTTTTATTCTGATGTCATCAGAAGCGTTTTGTTTCTCGTAATATCGTTATAGCAACGCGTAATGATATTTTCGTCCACCACAAGATACACATCCCCTTGACCACAGTGCCACAAATTTGACATGGTTTTGATCCAAGACTAACACGACGAACACTGGACAGATGATAGCCTCAGTACTCACTACGACAATATTTTCTACAAGGTGTGACTGATCCGATCATGAGCTATCGACAGCTAATTTTTGCCTGATGCATATTATCTTATTGGATAAATTTCAGTTGAAGACATTACTTTTCCTTATTATATAACAATGCGTAATTCTGCGAGAATAGTATTTTATTTTCACCGGAATAAACCAGCTTTCCCAAGGTCGAAAATTGCACACAAAAATTTACGAAATCAGATGAACGAATTATTAACCGCGAGGGAAATTGAGAGGTTAGCCGAGATTGAACCAAAACACACCACTAGATTTGACTTCTACAGATTAACACAGGATAAACAACAACCAATATTTGAGTTAACAGTTACATGAGCCTGCACAAGATGGAGCTGTTCATGTTTGGACAACGTTCAAGATAGATCACGATGGTATTTTCGTTGATTCCACCATGAACGACAAACGAGCAGCGACTATTATTAAAAATCTTGTAGACGACATAAGATATCTATTCAGAATAATATTCATTGTCGAACATGATAGCCAAGATGGCCCAAATAGGATTATTCGTGATAAACTCGACCCTATTAAGGAATCACGACGACATAACTATGTCGTCAGCGTATACTAAAACTCCAACCGGGCACGTTTACCGAAATAGACAAACCACATTAAAATAACGCGTATCCAGTGTCTGCTGTTGTTTACGCACTATATTGTTTAAACGATCCTTATACTAATGTTCTTGCCCCAGTAGGAGCAGGCACGTTAAATTATGTGGCTCAGAGTGTCAGAGAACATTTTATTAACTCGAGACGTGGAAACGGACTAACAGAATCACGAGAAAAAGAAAATAGACGAATGAAAAACTATTGTCGATTGATCTAAAATATATGACGTAGCGGTGTTGGAAAAAACACTGAAGTTTCCGATCGTGGTAAAAACAATAACAAACGCGATCTGGTATAATTCTGGCAAATACTGTAGTAAGGCGCCCCAATAGCTATATAGACCGTAATTCACATGCTTGGACGCGACCAGTAACAAAGATCCCACGAGTAAGAACAACTTGATATTATGACGGCGATATACTTGAGGAGATTTATAATTTTAGTGGGCATACCCTGTATCTGTCTGGCTATTTCACGGTGATGATGCAGATTTATCTGCAGCAGATTTATCTGTGGCAGATACACATGCTACAGATGAATCAATATTTCATCAATTTATGCTACCGTCTGGTATATTTTATCAGAAGGAATTCCCAACGTGCGATGAAAGAGGTTGCTGTAAAATATGACGGTGACAGTGATGCATTGCTCAACTGTTTTACTAAGTCATCTTTTGTGACTCATATAGTACAGCAAAACAATTCATGGCGTCCAACACCAAAAGAATTTCTTGACGATATCTCATGATCTTGTGTCGAGTTTGGACGTGGTTGTCTCTGGAACACAAACTATAGTTCCGCAGATATGATCTCAGTTGGCAAAGCGGCATTTGATCATACTGCTCTTCTTGGATACAGTGAAAGTCAAACGTATTTTGAATGATTCGGTCGTCCAACACACGAAGTGACCAGAGTAGCAATAAATGGACAGCTGCCCGTCGAGCACAACCTGCCTGGTTTGGTCGTCATTATAATAAACCAGACCCAAAAATTAATCTCAACGATTGTTGCGCAACAATTCAGCGTGCCTGAGCTCCAATAATGCTATTACGATATTAGTTAAATAGTGGTATTCTAACGTCGCTGACTGTAACTTCTGCGATAATATCATCTGTCTGGTTTCCTTAAGATGATAAAGATATTTGTAGAAACATTGTCGGTAAGTTTATATTCCCTGCATCATCTGATAATAAACACCACTGCACAAGATTAATCATAGACCCAGCAGAACTTGATTTTTTGATCGCAGATACATCTTTGAGAGGAGTATTGATGTTGCAGCAAAGTGCAATCACAAAAAAGGAATCAATTTTGGCACGATAGTCAGCTACTACGATGGTGATTCGCCGCAGTTAACTCATTAGAGATCTATGATGATCGCATATTCGTCAAGAAACCTGTTATCAATGATCAACGGATTTTCAGCGGATGCTGTTAGAGTTGCCACGCATTAAGTTTATATAAGTCGATCGAAAATGGAACTTGTGAAGACATATATAGACGACGATGCTGGTCTCGGAGAGACAAGTGGCTGCGCCTCTAACTGGGCCAATTGATGTTAAACCAGTCAGCGTTTATTACCGAAACGATAAATTATCAGAGCCATCATCGTCTCCGTCAGTGAATGATTTAATTACGAGACATAGCATGATCTATCTTAATGGTTCAGTTGGTTCTGGTAAGACAACACGTGCGATAGAATTATTTAAAAACTCCGACATGATTGTGTTAACACCAACTCACTGGCTGGCCAGGGAAATGAAACAGCGTGGTGTCAATTCGTGCACGTATCACAGTTTCTTTAGATGGCCAGGTGATAATGAGATCCAGCACGTATGGGACAAAAATATATACCGAAATTAATTATTTGGGACGAAATATGCACCGTGTCCAAAGATATTTTAAAAATGTTTCTTGATTACCTAAGGAAGAAAAACCTTGCAATTATCACGTGCGGAGATCCGGAAAAGACTCCGCCGTTGGCAGGAAAATCTCGCGTGAATGGCTAAACAACTACGTTAGCCACTAAGAAGAAATGTTGTATGGCATCGATCGCAAGATGAAATATTACGACAGTTGAAATCGCTCATCAGATTACAGCCGGACAAGATTCAGTGTGATAATGCATACCGTTATTCCAGAGACGCCAATGTCTGATTTCTGGAACTCATGGCGACCTAATGATCTCTAGTAGTATCCAGGAAAACTGTACGTCATTCACTTCAACATAAGTTACTTGAGCTTCACAAAGAAAACTTTCCAACTCTACCAGTTCCACTATATTATCGCCTTGCAGTTACCCATCGAGGAAATGATCACGTTGACATTACTGGAACGGATACACAACAAAAGCTGGTTCTTAATGTTATGGTCGAGATTCCAGTAGATGCTGTACAGCAGGTACTAATGGCGTCCGATACACAAGTCGATGCGCGACCAAACCCGTAGTGCTGGACGCTAGGATATGCGATAACAACTCATTTGTACAAAGGGATAACAATCTCACCAAATATAATAATAATGAGGACTTTGTATAGCGCCTAATCTTTAGAAGCTCTAAGCGCTTTACAAC
This sequence comes from Megalonaias nervosa, assembly GCA_016617855.1. Classification (NCBI taxonomy): domain Eukaryota; kingdom Metazoa; phylum Mollusca; class Bivalvia; order Unionida; family Unionidae; genus Megalonaias; species Megalonaias nervosa. The sequence goes on from JAECUM010030900.1 coordinate 9,693, forward strand.
ATTTGACAACAATTAGAAAAACATATACAATGATATGATTACAAAAATAAAAACAAACACCACGAAAATAGAAACAGAAAATATGCTGTAAATATTTAAGGCAAGGATACATTATTAGGTCTTTAATATTATTTGGATTGTCGATGATCGCATCAAATGGTCAAATTTAGTTTATCGGACTGTAACGCGAGTCACAAAAATATACCAGCTGCGAAGAATTATCTACGTTACGGAGGCGGTTGCGAAGCCACTAGCATCTGCGACGCCGCCATCAACACATGTCAACTACACCAGACACCAACGCGGTGAAGAAAAATTTAAATGGTTATGGGCGACAAGACACATAAAATCAGTGTCAGTTTGATCTTGATGTTGAAATTATCATGACGCTGAAACAAGAAGAACATAATCACTGTGCCTGCCGTAACACAATAATGCTGTGAAAATATTTTCCTAATGACGTCCGACCATTTACAGTGGACAAAATCGATGGTAGTCTCGGCCACGCACGCAAAAATGTCGCTCTGACATGTCTTGAATGTAACAGACGTCGAGGAGCTTCGCTCCCCCGCTCTAGCGTTCTTTGTTAGTGGCGGAGGCAGAGCTTGCTAGTGTCTGCAATTTGGTGGTAATTGGGTATCTTCAGGAATTACTTGTCATTATTCACGGACAAATCCACGTCTAGGAGCTGTTAAATCTAGTCTAGTGTATATTGCAAGCCTGCCAATAGATCTTACCACGCTGAAACTTTTATGTTTGGTAACACTCCAGATTGGATCAGTTGCTCTTGCTGCACTATCTTCAAGTTCCCCAAGCTCATATAAATACCTGACTGTCACGTCAATGCCCAGCACTGGACTCGCTAGAAGGTCGGGTCGATTAGCCGGTATGTGATTCTTCGCGATTGCATCAATGGGTTTCATAGCAATTCCACTCTTCACTTTTGAGATTCTAGTATGTTTTTTTTTTATCGACTTATGCGTGTGAATCCGCGATATGTCGTTGTTGCAGATCTTTGTTTTTGTGCGCGACATCATGAGTATGGCACTCCTGATCAATCGCATTTACTGGAAAGTCATCTGGTTTGGGTTCATTTTTTTCGTCAAGTCTGATATCAAGTCGGGTTCCAGGACCACAATAATTATATCCCGGAAGATATTTTTCTCTTGGGTACTTCGCCCATGGAGTTTTTTGTAAATTTCCGAGTGTCGCAGCAATATCACCGCCATGGATAGTAGAGCGATCGAACGCCACATACTTATATTTTTTTATGCCACATCTCACTCATTTACCTGTGAACTCTAATCTGTTATTTTTCAACGTGGTTGTGCTTAACCCGGTTTTGACCGTGACCGTCTTGCATCTAACATAATATAAATTCATGACTATAAATAATATTATATTTGTACAATATGAACTTGATTGACTTTTCAGCGACACTCGAACAGGCACCGGTCAAGCATCATCCAGTGTTACTAAATCTGAGCTATTATAATTGGTCCGTCTGGGTCTGGTAAAACTCAATTATTGTTCAGACTGACAATGAGCTTGCTCAGCTGGGACAAACTTTATTCAGCAGCGCTATCTCTGGATGACCAACGATGCTATAACGTTCTTTAGGAATTTAGTGAAAACTCAAAGGATGAAGATTATGTTATTGAAGTTATCACTGACATCGATGATGCGCCGTCAGTCGAGGATCTAAACGGGCATATCAACAATCTAGTGGTTTACGATGATGCTATGCTTGACATACAAGCAAATCCTGCCAGAATATTTTCACGGGGCAGACATAAAAACACAGATGCTATCTACGTTGCACAGCGGTACACTCAGATCCCCAAAGCGATCCGAGATAACTGTAATTTGTTGGTTAATTTTAAAGGGGTTGATATACATACGCTGCAAATTATTCATCAAACTTGGTATTCCGGTGACAAGGATATAAATAAGTTCAAAAACTTTTTTACACATGCTCAGAAAACCTTGCATGGATTCATCACTATAAGTTTACACGATCGAGCAACACGTTATCAAATTGGTTTCGATAAAATCTTTTATTAAAGAAATGCACTTATTGTCTAATGAACCAGTAAAATATTAACTAGATTATCTCTGAGATTGAGCAGTTACAAAAAGATGGTCTCGCGGTTCAACTTGATGTTGAAAAAAATCAAGGATGATTTTGAGATCATACATCAGCGACGAGAAGAGGGTAGATATACACTACCGACATAATATAGATTTATAGAGTTATCAAATTACTCCAGCACGAAATGGAATTGTCATTAGCTGATTTACACGAACAGCATGACATAGCTAAATTTGTTCCACTGGCAAGCGCCACTGAGAAAATACGATCAGATCTGTCTCGACAATATGAAATTCGAGCGGCTGTAAGTGCGCGTGCGAGGTAGCTAAATAAAAAACTTTGTTTTGGAATCCGTTAGGTTTCCTGAGTCCAAGGAATAGCAACGTCACAAGTACCACAAAAGAAATTGACGACAATAAGAAAATGCTAATTTTTTTGTTGTTGGTGGTGGTGGGCCGTTCCTGATCTTTCACGCACATACTAACAGTCAATTATTCATCGCCTGTTTCCAACAAATTACCGTCCTGATCGGTTTGACGAAAACATATTCGTGACAACGACTGATTATGACATCGTAAATAAACAGGATTAATGGGTACTGACACAGTAAAAACTGTAAAGAACATACCCCTGCTGGGCCTGCATGCGGGATGCTTGATCAGACGCATTGTAACTACCTTCGACTGCGTCAGAGACTAGATTTACAGAAATCGTTCATGTGATATTGACAATGCCTGGCGATACATGAAGACCACCACCTGTTGGATCGTTGTTATATCGGGGAATATCTGGAGGGCCTCTTATTTTCTCCCATGCGGCATAAATCTTCTGAAAATATGCGTCAGTTACGTTATTGAGATCCTGCTGCCTTTTTATCGATGTCCAACCCCGGTAGTTTTAATGTAGGTAGTTGGGCTTCGGTGATGTTAAAAAGTCAAGAAATATTTTTATTTTTTTTTTATATTCAACTGCGCCTCTTACTATATATCCTAGCATCGCTCCTGTGAATTTGTGTTTCTATCACAGATTTTTGAAAATATTATGCATCAGACTTCACCAGGTTACGTTATTCTACTGTCCCCATGATTCTGAGCTTAAGATCATCATTCGAATATTCAACTTTATACTTCTTAAGCAGACAGACGTCTCAAATCATTTTGTGCATTTTTATGCTCTTGAACTGTTTTATGGATAAGTCTGTTATTATAAGCCACTGTGTATGCGCTTCCCTTAATATCGACTCCGGCATTCTTGCATCTTCACAGGGCCATACCGGGTAAATTTTACAGTCACTTATACATTCTTCAATGATATTACGGAATGTATCACGGTTTTTCCTGGTTATCCATTGCCGGTGTCCTTTATACCCCGGAATTCTTATGGATCTTTGTCTGTCTGATAAATAATCAGATCGCACTGATTCTGGTGGTCCAACAGCAGCTGATGCTACCATCCGCCATCCCAACTCAGTTCTGATTGACGACCTATATATGTCAGCAGCGTAATCCGTCGTCGATATTTCAATGGCGGCACTCAACGTTGGCTCCTGTACTTTGATAGCGATCATTGATTCTTTTCCCGTTATTGATTTAATTCTGCGCTGAAGTTCATCATTGATTTGCTCGATTTGATATGATCCTGTTGGAATGGTAACGACGTCCCACTCAGGATCCGAGGATCCCTCAATATTCCTATGCGAGAACACCAGCGAATTGCTAGCGTCAAATCTATCAAATTAATTTTCTCTGATATTTGGCCAACTATGATAATTGCGATCTCAAACGAACGACTATTAGGAGCTTTCTTCGCAGTTGGAAAACCAATATCAAACTTCAGCTACGTTGATGTTGCTGATATCACTGTGGCCGTCGGCGGTGTTGTGTTAGCGATAATCTGTTCGAGTCGTGTGGTTATTTATGCGGTCATTATTATCTATACGGCGGATTCTAAATGTGGCGTTGGCAACGTTGGCACGGATACGGTTGTGTTCTTGTCATACCGATAATAAATATTCCTAATTGCATCAAATTCATTGTCTGATATTGTACCTTCGTTTAACCCCGTGGACAGAATCGATGATATATTTATACACGCATATGTCGCAACGTACGTTATTTCTGTGTGCTCATGCATTTATTTACCGGCACATGTAGATATTTTTCCCGCAATGATTTTGAGGATACCACCAACGCCGACAACAAAACCGACACCGATTCCATCCACGGGCGATGTCACATGTGTCGCTGATAACGTACTTATTGACGTCGTCCCAGCGACCAGCGAGGACACTACATATACAACATTATCGATGACGATTATTCGTCTGCGATATTTTTCGTTTTGTTATGTGCTCGTAGGTGATATCTTCCAGCCATGCCTTCCATGCACATGCTTGATTATACTTTGTGGGAATCATTATGTTACATACTATGTTACCAATTAAGGTATTTGTGCGACAAATCCCAGACACCACCGATACGTCGCTGAAGTGAACTTTTTGTCTTCTGGATCCAGTATGAATGCTTTTTCGGTATTTTGATTTAATACGACCGACACGGTTCCAGAATATCTATCAGTGGAATCACACAGTGGATATGTCGTAAATATCCTAAGTCGTGCAGAGCTAAACACGGAGAGCCTGTACACCCCGGTGACCTAAGTAGTACGTGTGATGGAGATGTTTTGTTGTGACCATGTTGCTGATTCAAACGCCACAGTGTATACAGCGTGGATGAATTTAGTTGTATGAATTACACCAGCCATAATCGTTTTGAGTTTTTCGGCTTTGTCATTGAGTCGTGTGTGAATTTCAAAGAGACTAATGTCGACCACATTTGGAACTCCAAATAAATCATTAAAGGCTTTATTGATATTTCTTCGCAAATTTGTAATCGGAGATGCGTGATCGCTATATTCAGATCTGAAATTGGACAATCCATCACTGATTGTTATTAACGAACTCCTTATCGCGAAGTCGTTCTTGCAGCGTCATTGTCCGATTCTGGTTCTCTCAAGTTAGCGATTTTATTTCTGCTCATGTTGAGTTCACCAGTCACTGTATCGATGGCTTTAGCAACACATTTAAAGATCTCTCATATGGTCCCGCGATTGATACGCTTGCATCTTTGATTTTTCCACTGTCAGTAAAATACAACGATGTTATCCTTGGCTGTATCTGAGACTCGCAGGATAATATCGATCCATTTGATGTTACTTGTCTTCAGCCGCCCATGTTGATCCTGAAAAACAACTCCCTCATCCGGATGAACACCGCCGAGATCAGCAAGCTTATATCGTGTCGCATACGCTGACAAGTCAATGTCACCCGAGGCCTTGCTTTTAGCAGATCTTCCGTAAGTGTCTACCATTATAAACTATCTACCTGTTTAAAATGATGCCGTCTTCTGGTATATTTGTGCACCACTTTATGAGGCGGCGCTGACGACGTTGACACGGTGTTACGTACTACTGGACCGCATATAGGTGGATCCGTTAATGTCTGTGTCAGTAATGTTGAGTAGCAGATCCCAGCGGCAGAACCACTGATATACTGTAAAAAAAATGTTGGTGGCCCCAATCCATAAGGATTAAAATAAACAACACCACGTGGATCAACTGCGTATGAAACTCAATGATTACTTGGACCAAAACGGCCATCGAGATTAATGATACCAGTTTCAACACGGTTTGCTTTTTCCGGTAATTGATCACGCATGAAAACACCTCTGAAGTTTAGACCCCGTCTTTTTTTGAGGCCCTTAATCCTTGTCCTGTTGCTTTGTTCAGTGCCATGCCGGAAGCTGTTCCAACAGCACCAAGTGCAGCTGTTTTGCAACAGCTGCAGTTCAGCGGCAATCAACGCTGGTATCGCCGCTACAAGTGGAAACATATTGACGGTCTTTGCTATATCGCTGATCGAGTTCGCAGAAAGATCAAGTCGAACGCAAGTCTTTGATTTCTTGTCGTCGTTGTAGTGTTTGAGCTGAATATTCAGAGAACGATAATTTATTTGGGCCTTGCAATGCCGTTGATTTCAGAGATATATTTGCCCCAGAACTCTTCTTTGATGCCGATTGCAGCTTGTTAATCTGACCGGGTGTCAGAGTAACGTTGATGTGATGATACGACATTATACTAATATGAATGACCTAATTACATGTTTGGAAAACACATGTTCGGGAAACATTTATATGTTTTCTACGGGGGCATCAGCGACTCTGTTTCATCCACCAATGCCTTCAAGCAACATGTTTTTTCAGATGGTATAACAGCGATTTCTCTGTAACCACCATCTGACGCAGGACCAACAGTAGCTCGCAAATGTACGTCAACGACTGACTGTCTAAATAATCCAGATGTTCCAGCGAGGAATAATAGATCGGATCCAAAGTTGAGAGATACCGCTAAGATATCTGCAGTTAAAAACCGACATTCCGATCACGCCGTATGAATCGCATCAAACTATAAAACTCCCGTGCAACGTTGGTTTGGTCAAAATTCAGTATTATATCTTCAGATGGTTCTTGATGTCCATTTATTCTCAGCGAAATCGTAGATACTGCTAATCTATCAAACACCATGGGGTTCGCTGTCTGATCGTTATACCTGGTGGCACGCAGAAATGCCACTAATATATTTCGAGGTGCTTCAATTGTCTGTGTGATGGGATTTGCCATGAAAATGTTCCTGCTGTGCCCGGAGCTGTGTCTGTAGTCATTGTCAGCCATGACAATGTTGATTTACCTCCACAATTCATGAATAACAACAACCGCGCTTCTTTTGTCACTGATGGAGTCATCGTTGGCATCCATAATGTTAGTTGTGTTAGTGTTACTCTACCAACACCATCCCTACCAATTCCAGCGCGCCAGATTGCATCATTGTATGTAGCCCTTCGTACCAGTGCAATCGTATGTTTGGCTCCGAAGATAACTTTCTAACATGTCTACAGTATCCGTAGATATGTAACAGTGGTATCAGCGTTAACCTGAGGTCGTCGTGCTGAGAATCCCAGGTTGAATTCTGGATGAGTACTATGCAGTGTCGCAGAAGCAGCGACAGGTCGTGGTATCGTTCCAGCTGCTACAACATCGGAACTAGCCTGTGTTTTTCTGTTTGGTACCATGAAAAGCCTATCATTCGGGTTCTCCGTAATGTCCTTCGCGAACATCATTGACGGACCGGCGGACCGTGAATAGTCATCGCTGTATCGAGCCAGTCCGATAATTGTCGTAGCAAAAATCAACGTTATCGAGGCATACTTCGATTTCTCTACCATTAGTGACATATCTGACACTGTTACACAACGCCATGACACCACTGTTAACGAATCAACATCGTTCATTTGCAGCGTATGCGGTATTATCATTTTTCAAAATTTTGCCATGAACGTTAATAACTGCCTCGGCGAGTAGAAAATACCCTTATGTATCTTGAGACTTATAGTTCGATTCGTCCACGTTGGTTTGGTTCTCGCACTTCATAAAAATAATATTGATCATCACGCACATACTCATCCTCGAGTACTAGTGCATCCATGCCAAACGCGTAGTCAGATACACGCTTGAACATTTTTCGGCTTGATTTATTATTTTACTGACACTTGCTGGTATCACTTAAGTGCTGGGCAGTTTTATCGGAATGCTTGCATTCTGCTGCGGCTTTCGTCTTACTAATCGTGCGAGTCTGTCCTTGTTCGCCGAGAATGATTTACCAGCAACACCACCAACAATGACAATACCCTTATCATGAAAACTTCGATGCCTTTCATGCCGAATTGTTTTGCAATCGGGATAGCTTTTGGGGCTATCCTTCTGAATAAACCTTGAATAACATCGCCGAGTCCGTCTCCGTATATCTCTTTATAAACCGTGGGAATTGTTGCCGGCTTGTCTTCCACCAAACAAAATTTTTAATCGATCAACATCAGCGGGGATATTATTTGGACAAAGTTTATCTTGAATCACTGGGGAGCTTTGTTTTTACGACGTTGATCGCGAGTGACAAGGCAACTTCTAGATGCTTCTTCTTCCTCAATACGAGGTGGACTGAATGATGATTTTGGACTATAACATATCTCCAGGTAATAATGCTTTTCAGGGTTCTTTGACCTATTTATCAAATTTCTTAAATTCATCCTTATATTCAGCGCTGATTTTGACGTATACCACGGGATTCTCGAAACACAAATCGAGTCCAGTTCTTTTGTGTGGAACATCAGCGGTCTCTGGATCTAATATGTCACGACGAGATGGATATCCTCTTCCAGCAACCGCTATAGGGGTCTCTTGACGTTTTTCTGTAAACTTCTTCGGTAAATTTGGCAGGTTGTTTTTAACACGATCTGGTTCTGGTGCAACAAGATCCCTTCCATCACCAATCTCAGCACGGGCTTGATTGATATCATATATTGCTTGCCGTATTTCTTGCTGTAATTGTGTAAGCTCTCGGTGAATATTTTTTTTTTTTTAGCTCTTTCTGCTTTATTTCCAGTTGCCTTAGCGGTTTGTTCCAACGACAGAAGAAGATTTTTATTGGCTTTTGTGACAGGTTTAAATAACTATTCTGTAACTTTTGTAAATTTCACATGATCTTTCTGACGCTGTTGTAGCTGCTGTTTGACAGAATCACGTACTGGAATATATTTCTTAAATGCATCTAATCGCTGTCAAGCTAACTTAACTGTATGAGTTTCTATAGCAAGCGCAGAATCATTCATTATTATTATTACAAAAACGGTTTAAATACAGATCACTAAGTCAGTTGACGTAAAAGATTTCAGGATATCCAGTAATGTAACGTGTTTTTCTTAGCTACAATAAACTACCGAAATTCCCATTCGACTCACAATTTAGACATCCCCCTGTCATGTGTATGGCTGTGCTATGAATAACAGGGCCTAACCTAAAAATACCCGTGACGAATTGACCCACTAACAATAACACACGGCTCAAGCAAAACTCAATACCAGTTACGATTACACACGATTTTTGGTTTAAAACACTAAATTTCTCTGCCTATAAATGCGTTGGTACAAATAAAATTCTCTGTCTGTTTATGCTGATACAATTCTCTGTCTATACTGATACAGTTATCTGTGATCACTGCTGGTATCGTTGCTGAAATTTATTTCAGTTGTATATTCGCGACCGTAACACGTTCAACAAACGACATGCACAACACAGACTGCCTGTTAAGTGGATCAGATGTACACAATTTCAAGTGCGCGTATACTGATGAACCTCTTGCTTACAAATCGCGCAATGGACTGCAAAGTAATTTTCCATTCAAGTCGGAATGGACCAGAGTGTGAGTACACACGTGTTAGTAATTTCCCACTCAGGTCAGAATGGACAGTAACCGGTACCTATAATTTTCCATTGAGGTCAAAATGGACAGTAACCGGTACCAGTAATTTTCCATTGAGATCGAGATGGACCAGAGTGGGATAAAATCATGCTGTATACACGTGACATTAATTTTCCATGGAGGTCAGCATAGACAGTGACCAGTACCAGTAATTTTTCATTGAGGTCAGCGTGGATATTAACCAATTCTCCAACCAGGCTTACATACAAGGCTCGGATTGGCTTTTGGTAACTGATAAGTCAGTATTTTTACAGGTAGAAATAAAATGTTTAGCCCCCGTTTTTCAAAATGGGGCCTTGATGGGGGGTGTTGTCGACGCCTTTTCAAAAAATATGTTAACTTGAACAAATCTGTCCAAATGATATCTTGATAATGCACATATATACACACGGCTAATATAGATGGTCTAACTAAAGATTAATTGCCTGATCTGGAGAAAAAGCTCTGCAATACATTGACTATAGTTGAATCTGGGAAAAAGAGAGGAAGAACAGTACCGCTACTATTCACCACTCTGACCATGAAATACTTGGAAGCGTTAAATGAAAGAGATCTGTGGTTGTCACAAGATCAATCCCATTTTATTCCCCATGTATTTACGTTGCACATGCTGTTGTGCATCTTTGCAGCAAGGATGGCACAAAAAGAACCTAGTAAATTAACATCTATTATAGTAAGAAAACAAAATGCGACCATGTCGCAAATGATAAACATGAAGACAAATAATTTTATATTCTAGCCAATCGTCTGGATCACGATATCCGGGTTCATAAAAAATACTCATTCCACGTACCAAAGTCGTCAAGCTTCTCCTGAGAATAAAGGGTAGACAAATCATGAGGATCAGGAACTCTCTAGATTCCATAAATCTGGGTAACAAAGTTAACTAACATTCTTCACAAAATGATTGCATGTTGAATCTTGGCTGCATGAACCGTTTCACTGACTATATGATGCAACTCAGCTTGAAGTGTTCCGTTAAGTCAGGATTGTATGACATGAATTCCAGCAGACCACAATATTTAACTCCATCATTTGCTCCTTAAGTGTTTCAATAGGAACATGTTATTCCGTCTTTTTCGTAATATTGAAACCAACATAATTCCATTATATTCACATCCGGATCCTTGCAATTTGTTTGATCGGTATGAAAAAAGAGATTAAAAACTGCTCAAATAAGCCCTAATTTTCCACCAATAATTGGAAAGGCGAGTTGATATTCTCAGATCTTCTTTACCGAGGAAATTAAATTGTATTATCTACGGCTTTGTTGTATTTTCTTTTTTCATACCCAAGATAAAGTTATTGAGTTTTTGATTGATTGTAGCACTTGCACTATTTTTATGGTAAGATTCTATATTTCAATCAGCTAAGTTTTGAGGGTCATATTTAATCAACCCTATAACGTTAACGGAAAGTCTACTAACAATGGATGGAACCAACAGTACAGATTATTTCCAAAATGCCAACAAGGAAGGACAAAAAGCAAACTAACACCAGATGCTACGACCTTTGTAGTAAGATGTACTATTGGTCGTTGGCTTACGCTCAAACATTTCCATTTCAAGCGATTTGGTGTGCAGGATATGTATCACAAATATTGTTCAAGGATAAAATATTAAATTGTTTGATCTACAAACAAAACAGCATTAAGAACTTAATATGAAATAAATGTTCTAAATGCCAAATGCTCTCCATATTTATTTATGTAAGTTGAATGCACGTAAGTTTATTTTTTGTGGTAAAAGCCATTGTATAAGAAACATTTTTGCTTTCAAAAGCCTTTCAAAAGCTTGCTGATTATATGTGTTTCAGCTGATTCATATAAATACATATTAATGTGTTGATATGACTAATTCAACCGTTGTTCCGTTTCTGTGGACCTCGTGTAGATTGGGTAAAACTATGGTGTTATGATGGAAACTTGTTACTATGGTTGGTTAATATCATGGACTGGCATGTTCATATTACGTTCTTACTTGTTTGAGTGTACTATTCTTGTTGTGAGACCATTTGAAGAGAAAAACCAGGACATTAATATCCCAGAGTTACGACTCTATGGTCACAAACTGGGTAACAGAAACATGCAGAACCAGCACGTTTTGTAAACCTTAACAAATAATTTAGTGATCTATGTTATAAAATGGAAATGTAAGAGGAACTTTTAGTATTGAGGATTGTTTACAAATGATCCAAAAAGTCAAAACGACTCGAATGTCCCGAATGAATTTCAGATCATTGAATGCACTGGCCTGCTAGCAGTCAAATGGCATTATCCAGAACTCCTTTGAATAATTCACAATAGTCGCAGAATAATATTTTAGTCTCAATGAACAATGTAGTTTCAACCAATAATCTATCCAAATGTTTCCATTCAAATAACACCTAAGCAAAACATTAAATATGTCTGAAGACTGATGTTTCAATAAGAACATAAGAAATAACACTGACCAGAACAGTCCAGCTCCGGGACTTATAAACAAGCAAAACGTGTGAGAATACATTTTATACTGCACCAGATACGTGGTTTTTCGCAAATATCCCACATCGCAAAAGAAACCACCTTACCTAACCCATCCAGTAGCAATTATGTTAATTATTCTTAGAACCCACCAGACCCCAAAAGCTAATGAGAAATTACCCCAATGTTTTCGACAGGTTGTATTATCAATGTGTATAAGCACCTACGTCAACAACTAATTGTAGATACTATGCGATCTACATTCTTAATATCTTTAAAGAACATATTATACCCATTGAAGAAAACAAAATACATAATATCTTGACTATAGATGATTAATATAATTTACAATGGTGAAAATAAAGTACACATAATATAGATAAAGTCATGTACCAAGACCTACACAAATGCAGAGATACATAACACCTCCCCTCATAAAAAATAAAGATAAATACAATAATATTTTCTTTTTCCCTATCAATCAAACACACATATGATAATAATACTAAAATTACACCGGAAGATGTCTTATAAATAACACAAAACTACATGCAAATTACAGCAATACACAATTTATATACACGTGAATGTACATCTAAGATCAGACTGGTTCTTCCCTTGATGTGTATATAGTTATACTGTATTCCTGCAATGTCAAACTCTACCTCCGTAATCTCTGATTTTTATTTTTCATTTTGCTAAGGAAAGCAAAGCGGTTGTGAGCACTGAATATTATAATCGGAGAAGAAACTGAATATATTCTTCAAAGTGTTGTCAATCCAAAATTAAAGCCAAACATTCTCGAACGTGAAATAATTTATTTGGTGCTTGTTTCATGTTTTAGAGAAACTGCAGTCTGGAAGATCCATGCCATTGTTACCTTCTTGAATTAATGCGCACCCAGCTCCCAAATCACTTGCATCAACAGCCATCTTAAACGATTAGTTGAAATCTGCAGCTGAGAGAACTGGTGCACTTTTAAGTATGACCTAAAATTTATCGACAGCCACATGACATGTCATACCAATAAAACTTGGTTTTCTTACTCAACAATTTGGTCTGGGAAGAAGCGAATATGAAAAACTTGATCTAAATTTCTGATAATGTCCAGCTATGCCAAAACATCAGATCAGTTGCATTTTACTCATAAGCATTGGGAATTGAGAGATAGATTTAACCTAAACTTTTGTGAGTTTCTAGTGACTTTTAGTTGGTTCAATAAAAGCAATCCATATCAAATGTTTAATTTCCTTTGTCGAACATTCCTGCTCGAGACGATTCATCTTGCAAGGATTTTCTTTTTCAGGTGTGGAATCTACAGATTCTAGATTGTAGTAGATTTTGTTTCTGCGGGTTGGAACTGCTGGAAACAAGTGCTCATATTCACATATTAGCTGTTTAAATTCATTCTTTCATTGTGGCTGTTGATGAGACAGTTTCTGGTCCAGATTCACTAACGTTTCTTAATATTGAAGACTGGCTAAACCAAAGTCACTACAATCCGGATGCACACCATAATTGTGGGATCAGTATAAATAAATTGACTGAATGATTATCAGGGTTATCTATCAACATACTCCTTTAACATATTTACAGGGCAGTGCTTTGTCTGTTTCCGTGTCCCATGAGTGCTAATGATATACTTTATGTCACTTCTTATTAACTGTATAGGGACCATATTACCTATCCTGAAGAAGACTTGAGGTATGGCAAGAGAGCCAGAAACTTTAACACCAGGTTGTAAAGTTCTTTCCTTAATAGTTTTGTCATACCTTAATTTCAATTTTTATTGGGTAGAGTGAAGATTGTTTATGGCTATTTCACAAGCCTTTGGAAGTTTATTTTTAAAATGAGAGACATAATCAAAAAGATTACATTCTGATTTCTCTGTGGAAAGAAGTTGTTCCTTTATCAGCTTCAACGGTCCACGAACAGCTTGTCCAAAAGCAGGTTGAAAATGACAAAATCCTAATGACACTTGAATTGACTCTGTAACAGCAGACAACAGTAAATGAGCAGCCTAATCTTTTCGGGCCTCAGAGCAATATGACCAAATCATATTCTTTAAAATCTGATGGAGTCTTTCTAACGCCCCACTGACTTTCAGGGTGTTACACAGAGGAATTAAATTGTTGCATACCTAATTCATACATAATTTCTTGAAAAATCCACGACATGAAATTATAACCCTTGATCGGATTCGACAGATTTGGGAAGACCAAGATGTATAAAGAAATTTCTCAAGGATTTTACTATGGATATATTCTTATTATTGTGTAACGGAATTGCTTCTGTAAATCTTATCGACAAACACATTACTGTGAAGAACTATTGGTTTCTTAACTTGGTCTCAGGTAAGGGACCGCCACATTCTATCATTATCCTGGTAAATGTTTTTCCAATGCAGGAATAGGCTGCAGATGACACATAGATATTTTCTTACTGTTTCTACCATTTGACAAATGTGACAGTATCTTCAGAATTCTGAAACATCACTTTTAATTTTTCGCCAATTAAAATGATTTAAGATCTAAGTCTTATTGACTCCTAAATGAAAAGCCAAGTGAGAATCATGGGCTAGACTAAGAATTTCTTATATGTATGACTTAGGAACAGCAAACTGATAGCTCATTGACTACTCGTCACCATCGGATGCCTCAGTGGTCTCCATTTTCACAGAAAACCCCATTTTTCAAAAAGGGACAAGTTGGTGCCTCTGCAGAATACGTTTTGCTAATAGCCCTCTGAAACAAAATAGGATATCTCAGGATCTCGTCCCTGTCGACAAGTGATTGTCGTGTGTCACCCTGATTAGCATCGAAAGAATGAGTAGCAAAAAGAAGATTCCAATAATCAGTACCGTTTCATTGATCAATATCAGAAGCAAATGTGACCTCATCAAAAACGTGACCAATAAATGTGTCAGACAAAGGAATAATATTCTGATCAACAACCTTCTGAAGAACTACTTTTGATATAGCTCTATGAACTGCACAAGCATAGCACAAATAAGGGATTTTGTTTTCAATAGGAACAACTTTTTGATCAAGTTAAGACTTGTCAGTTAGAGGTAGATTATAAACAACCTGATCTCCGGCTAAGTCATTGCCTAGCAACAAATGAACACCTTCAATGGGCAAAGAATTCACAACCCCAATAGTCACTAATCTTGAATCTACATCTGATGACAAATTAACAACATAGCAATTAACATTATGGAGTGGAGCGTGAATAAAGCCGCTGTCTACTCCCTGAATAATAGTACTTTCAGAAGACTTCTCAGATAAAAGCAAATTATCTGTTCATAAACGACTCTGAGAAGCTCTTCTGTGGCCTTTAATATTTTGATAGAGCTAGCACTGATAGAATTTTCATTAAGTTATATAGAACCCTTGAACATGAATGGTTCATACTTCTCGATACAAACACTCAGACAGGGGTTTACTTGACTCAACAACTTTGTTTCCAATACATGACCATGACATTAACCGCAGAAAAAGAGCATTTGGAACAGCTCTGTCTTTATTATGTTGCTTATTTTAAACTATAGCAATCGGAAATAATGTGTCCCATTTTTCTTGCAATATGTGCACTTAGGAAGAGATAACGATTTCTCATCAGTCTTATAATAAGTTTCATTCTTATAAGTTGTGCCAGATTTAAATCTGCAATTTTCTTTAAAAGAGGGTACTAATTAATCCGAAAGCCACTGCATCACATCAAAAGTTCCTTTTCTACCAAATACTTAACCAAAATATGTTTAATATCTTATTTAACAAAGACGGTTTTACGTCCGAGTGCAAGCTCCAGCACTCCAACCGTTCTTGGATCGGATTGGAACTAAAACCTCAACACCCTAGATTACATTATCAAAGCTTGTTGATTTTACTATGTAAAATCCAAAGACCAAGGACAAAGAAGTTCCGAAATAATATTAATTAAACTTAAGATCAATTTCATTTTTTCTGCAATATTTCTGAAATTCGTATACAGAACGATCCACCCAATTTCTGTTACAACTGTATGGTCATAAACTAAGTAACAGAAAGAAGCAAAACCAACAAAATTTGTGAGACTTAACAGATAATTTAATTATCAAAGTTATAACTGAAAATATAAGAGGAACTTACAATATTATGGATTGAATCCAAAATAATCCTAAAAGTTATATTTAAGTCCAAAAGAATCGGATGTTCAGAATAAATTTCAGATCCTCGAATGCACTGGTCTGCCACCAGTCCTTATATATTAGTATGGCATTGATATATTAATATTTCATTGTCCAGAACTCCTTGAATAATTCACAAGACCTCCAGAATGATATTTTAGTCCAATGAGCACTTTAAAGTTTCGATGAATAATCTAAATAATTTTTTTTCCTCTAACAAAATATTTATGCATAACATTAAATATGTCTCCAAACTGATGTAGCAACGTGAAAATAAGAAATAAGACTGACCAAAACAGTCTAGTTCCACGGACGTATGTACAAGCAAAAGGGCTGAAAGTGCATTTTCCTATTAATGGCTACGTGGTTTTTCGCATGTACCCTACATCGTAAAAGAACGCACCTGACCTAAATCATCCAATGGAAAATAACTTAACTCTTCTAGAAACCATCTGAACCGACCTGTCAAAGTTGTTTTATTATTAATGTTTGTAAACACCTGCGTCAACAACTATTAATAGATCCTACGCAGTAGACACTTTTAATATCTAAAATAGAATTTTATACCCGTTGACAAAATATTCATTATCTAATATCTTGACTATAGATGATCATTATAATTTATAGTCATGAAAAAAACTTACACATAATATAAATATAGTCATGTACCAAGAGTTACAAAAAATACAGACGTACAAAACAGCAGTGTCCTCTTTTTCTAACTCTTTACTTATCTTCCCTTCCTGTCATTTCAAGAGGGATGTTTTCTAGTATGATTTTGGTGTGGTTCCTAGTACTAAATGGGACGAGATTCATACTATTATTCTGGAGTTGTTCATTCAGAACTCTCAGATGTTGCTATAATAGGGTTCATACAAAAGTGAAAGGTAGGCTTGGTGGCCTGGTGCATTTCATATACACAACCTTCAAGGTTCATACTGGACGAAAACATCTTTATACCAAGAACGGCACGTTTTCGGCGATTATCAATTGATCTGTCAACAGGCACACAATTTGTGTGCATTTGTTACGAAATATTTACGTATTCCTATCCCATGTTCGATTTTGTTTCGTACTGATTGTGAATATTGTCACGCACACGATAAATAAGATCATTTAGAACAGAAAGTGACACTCTCATCCATGCAGCCTATGGTCTTTTTAGAAAACAAATACTAAGAACACTCAGAGGCTGCCGACTCGTGCTGGCCTGTGCGGTTATCGAATCTGCGACCCTTGGAACATGAGGCTGAAACTCGAATAACTAAACTGCCGCGGTTCCCTTGCCTGGTGCAGATAAACAAGATGTTTTCATACATAAGATCTGATATAAGTAAAAATAAGGGTTTTTCCACATAAACAACCTGAACGTGCTTCAAGTGAAACTGAGAGACATTTTGAGATACAAACTTTGAGGTGCTGCATACAAACTTTAATTTTGTTACATACACAACAATTAGGTTTTTAAGAGCTACTGGGGGCTTTCAATACATACAAATTAAAGTTGCCTATACCAATCTAGGAGATTTTCATGAGCACAAACATTGGCGCGGTGCAAACGGAATGGTGACAATTTCACGCAAACGGAGTTTCATATGCTAAATAATAATATTAATATATACACAGCCATACTGTGCTAAATTTGAAACGGGGACATTTTCCATTAAACAACCTAGACGTGCTATATGCAAATAGTAGATATATTCAAATCTACAAGCCTTCTACATATAAAGTAAAGATAATTTCACACAAGCAACTCGAATATACAAGCTGCGGGCAGTTTGATAATGCGTTCTTGACATGGTACATGCAATACAGGGACTTATCCGTACATACACTGTTGAGGTGTTATATACAATACAGGGGCATTTTCATTCATACAACTCTGAACTGGTACATACCAATTGGAAACATTTTCATACACACAACATTGACGTGGAACATGCAAAACGAGTGTATTTAAGTACACACACTATTGATGAATTATATGCAATAGGAAAGCATTTTAATAAGCACAATCATGAAATTGTACATACAACTGTACAACCATCTAAATATTCAATGCTTTGATGTGGTATATATAAAACGAGTGCATTTTGTTACACACAGCTTTGCTGTAACACGCGCAAATTAGGACATTATCATGCAAACAACCTTGATGTAGTACATATATAACAACTTAAAATGGTATATTCAAAACGAGGACATTTTTTGCAAGTGAACTTAGCAAGGTACATACAAAACAGAAATATTTTCATACACACAACCATTACATGAGACTTACAAACGGGGACGTTAACATACGAATTATAAAAAAGACTGACGTTCTGCTGAAATTAGACATTTTAAAATATATTTTTGAGTGTTTAATATCAAATAGATCGCATCACGGATTGGTTTATTAATAAAGGGGATGAATTAAAGTGTCAAGATTTAGAACACAAAGTTTCAGACTTAGTTATATTTGGGATATTATAGATTCTGCAGCGTATTCTGGCCAATATAATTATATTAACTGGCGACTGGCATGCAGACCTTTGATTATTTCAGAACAGGAAACATATTATCTGTATTTTCATACAATTCTAACGAATCAGTTTCTTCAAATTCCTGATATACATTTTTACTTATACATCAAATATAATGTAATACTTCAACAGGATATTTAAATTTAGTTTGTTAATATGGAACAGAACTGTGTCCCTAAGATGAGATTACTGCAGTATTTGGATTAAATTGATACTTTCTAGAATCAAAATATATGCTTATCGAATGACCCCTATTTGATTGCATAATTTCTCAGGCTTTTTGTATATTTTTGTCCCCGTTCTTTTCTAAAAATTCTGACAAAGACATGTATATATCAAATGCATAGTAAGGCAGATCTTTATCGCATGCAATGTGTTAAAATAAAGATTGCCCCATTTTCCAGGTTTTGCAAGAATATGTATTTTTGTATATAACGCGCGGATGGAATAAAAAATAAACCTTTGAAATTGACGGTTGGTATAAATGGAGATCTGAACAGAGATATAGAATAGAACAACACCAACCCTCTTATATAAAATATCAAAATTTATTGAATTAGATAAACAAAATAAAATGATACAAGACACTTGAAGGATAAACTTCTACTAGAAAATAATTACCAAAAGTTATTAAAACATGCAATTGGTAGTTGCGTTTACACACTTATTATAAAATCAGAAGTGTTTTGAATTCAGTTGTCCAGCATGCCTGTATAATCTGATGACTGGTTGAGGATCACCCCGGTTGTAGGTTGGGGTCCATTTGTCCCTCTGGCTCCCTTGTGCTGCTGCCTACCCACCCCCCACCCACCCACCCCCCTCTCTCTTTCTCTCTCTCTCTCTCTCTCTCCTCTCCTCTCTCTCTCTCTCTCTCTCTCTCTCTCTCTCTCTCTCTCTCTCTCTCTCTCTCTCTCTCTCTCTCGCGCATCCAGCCTCTTGCTGGTCATTAAATACAATATGGATTGTATTTGTTTTACGTCCCTCGTGCAGCTATTTCCTTTTCAAAATAGATAAATATGCAACATCAATAGTTTGTTGTGTCTTTACTTCGTGGATGGAACAATATCTCGTCTCTCGATACAACCGATATCGTCATATCCTGATTCAATCAGACTTACTGTTAATGTGGTTCCAGGTCGCAGCATGGTATTCCATACTATAAACATTTTTGGCTCAGTTTCTACGATAAAAAACATAGTAAAAGAAGATTAATGTATGTCTCTAACAGAACTATTTAAAGTCATTAATCAATTTGTAGGATAGCCTTGTGTCATTAATAAAAACTTAAACCCCAGCTGTGTAGACTATTATTCTCTATCTTGACTAAGTGTACCACGCGGTTGACAATACATAGCCCGCGTTGTTGCTGCAGTGCTAATACTATCGATTCTCGGTTAAGAGAATTCGCATCTTAATTATGCAAACGAATGTTTTAAAGAATTCACTTCTTGTATTAACTACACGATATTCTGACAATTCATAGGAATAAACATCCTACAGACCTAATAATGATCAATTCCTAGCATTCACGATTTGTGTGACAAAAAAGAAAACATTCAAACAATTTTCTCAAGACTCCTGTGAAGAAAATGGTACATGAAATCTTAGCATACATGAATCACATAACATTCAACACAAATTTATTTAATTAATTATGTGAAGGCTCATCTAGAAGAAAACTTCCAAGAAATTTAGACAATAAAAATCGAACGATTATCTTCAGGCTCATATAAAAGAAACAATTGCATGAAATTAAGATAAGATACTTTGCGCTCTTTTCCTCTTTTACAGCACCGTTTCTCAAATCTTATAATAAACGTCAGTTGGACCTATTGAAGAGAAAAGTACTTGCTACGTTTTCCTCGAAGTAACGATGTCAGCCACACAGGCTAATATTTCGGTGTAAGACATTTATAAGACACCAAACTTCGCATGAAAGCTCATACCTAATTGTTAATTTCGTCAATCAGGATTTTAGTTTCTTTTATCTGACACGCGAGCATCCAGCGTTCCCATCATTTCCTGCTTACCATAATAGACAGAAATGCAGAGTTTCAAGGTATGACAAAATGACAAATATTTCAGCACGTACGATAGCACTAAAGCTAACAACATACCGACGATAATACCCTGACAGTCCAAAGAAATATGGAACTTCCGTCTTAGGGGTCGGTCGTACCGCGTCTTTAAGTTAGTCACCTTTAGGGATATCTCGGGTTAACGCGTCTTCGCTGGTGGTGTGGCCTAGACAAGTTAGTTTCCTAAAGCCTACGTGACACTTAGATGGTCGGGAGTTGAACCCAGTCTGTCTCTGTCGCACTATACCTTTTCTCAACAAGATTATATGATCGTCCCAAGTAGCGGTCGCTAATAGCAAGTCGTCCATGAAGTTCGAAACTCCAATCCCCCTAATGGTTCGAGTAATTATTCATTCGGGTGAGGACACCTGGCGCAATCTGGACCCTTTTGGTACGTCCTATCTGGAGTTGAGAAGGCAAATTTTGCTGTCTTCACTTCAGACTGGAATTTGTCAATAACCCTTTGACAAATCTATTTTCCAAAAATAGATCGCGTTGGTCATTCCAGCAAATATGGACTCAGGATCCGGTAACAATTCTACCTAAAACTACCTGAAATTATGTGATTCCTTTTAAGTTCATATAATTGATACAAAACCGGTGAGTGCTGTCCCTTTTCTGCACCAAAAGCAACGGAAGAGCTATGCGCTGATTCAGCTGGCCATATGACTAGTCGGTAATAGGTTGGATTTCATTAGAAAAGTGTTTCCAATTTTTCGTGTGATACTGGATAAGGTTTCAATTTCACGGGTTTTTGGTCGAGTAACTTTAAATTACATATTTTAGAATCAAAGCTTCCATGTATCTGGCAGCCATGCGACAGTGCAGTTTAAAAATATATTTACTAACATTCAGTGTCTCAGACATCTTGCAGAGTCCTTCCCATTGTATATCCATTATTATAGCACAGAGCGGTGTTTGTTCCCTGTATATTTTTTAAATGATGTTGAAAGAAAGATTGCATCCAGTGAAGTAGACCATAAGGTCTTCAAGCCATCTCATCAGTACTTTTGGCATGGAAAGGGGTGTTCAAAACTGTGCATGCAATACCCATAAAATCATTTACAGATAATAATTGACAACAATATATGTATAGTATGTACGCTATATCAATGATATACCAAGATATATATATAAATTTTTCATTAAACGAGGAAACGAGGCTTGCTGAGTTTCCTTTTAATGAAAAATTTATACAATGGGTAGTTTATCACTCATACAGCGTACATACTGTACACATATTTTACTTATATCACATACAAAGACACATATTTGCCCTTTGAAAGGAGTTCAGATTTACTACAGGCAGCTGTGTATTGACCTAGTGAATGAACTCCTCACATCCCAGTGTGCCCGCTACAATATGTAGTTCTATGCCTATTGTGGCCATTTACAATCACCTTTGAATATTAATAAGTTGATTGTTTTCTTTTTTGGTTTCTATTTTTCTCCACATTGATTAGATCAATATAATACACATTTACGATTTAAACATGAAAGATGGTTTTAAAGATAAAAGTAGAACAATACATAGACTTGGTTAGCTACGCCATTAACATGAACGCCAAGCCATTCACGTACCGGCGCATGGAAATTAATATGGAAAAGAAACTAAGCCAAATGTCGAACCAACAGGAGGTAATTTAAATATTTTAAAATATTTACAGTCGATCTAAGTCATTATTCTGCTTTAGCAACAGTACAACCGACCATAAACTCTCTCCCTCTGTCTTTCTCTGTCTCTGTCTCTCTCTCTCTCTGTGGTCGGTTTGACTTCAAAACTCTCTCTCTCTCTCTCTCTCTCTCTCTCTCTC
>JAECUM010030901.1:0-26155 GCA_016617855.1 Megalonaias nervosa
GTGATACAGAATTTCAGCGGCAACCGTTAGCAGCATTTGAACCTGTCTCTATGGATTTAGTACGTACAATCGTGATGAAGAGTGCACCAAAGTCATGTGAACTGGATCCGATCCCGACGTCACTGCTGCTAGAGTGCTTGGATCCAATACTGCCTTCACTAACTGATGTTATTAATACCTCTCTCTCAACTGGCGAATTCCCATCATTTTACAAACTGCCATTGTAAAGCCTCTGCTGAAGAAACCAACACTCGACCATAATGATTTAAAGAACTACCGCCCAGTTTCTTATCTGCCATTCATGTCAAAAATCTTAGAAAAAGTTGCTCTATCCCAACTTGTATCTCATCTGAATTCAAACAGTCTTTTTAGCAATGTACAGTCTGCATATCGCCCTTGCCACAGTACTGAAACTACTCTTCTGAAAGTAGTCAGTGACCTTCTCTCTGCTTTGGATGGCGGAAAGATTACAGTCCTCACTCTCCTTGACTTGTCTGCAGCATTTGACACTATAGACCATGATATGTTACTTCACCGTCTCCAGCATGTATTTGGCATTCATGATACGGCCTTACTATGGTTCAAGTCCTACTTGGTCAACAGGACACAAATTGTGTCCGCAAATGGAAAACACTCCAGCCCAGTTGAACTATGCTGTGGTGTTTCACAGGGGTCTGTTCTTGGACCTGTTCTCTTCATTCTATACACTCAGCCACTCAAGTGTCATAGATCATCATCCAGTGTCTCACCAATTGTATGCTGATGACACCCAAATATACAAATCTAGCCATCCAACTGATGTTGAAGCTACCATCCAAGGCGTAGAGAGGTGCATTTCCGATGTGAAATCATGGATGACATGTAACAAGCTGCAGATGAATGATGATAAAACTGAAGCCATCCTGATTAAAACACAAAGACTTTCTCATTCATATCCTTTACCTCAGACAATAAATATCAGCAACACCAACATTAAATTCACACAGTCAGTACGAAACCTCGGTGTCACTCTCGACAGTACTCTCTCGTTGCACCAACATGTCATGAACATATGCAAGGCTGCATATTTTGAGCTGAGACGAATCAGCTCCATTCGCAAGTATCTTTCAGTTGATGCCACTAAAACACTTGTGTGTTCCTTAGTACTTTCAAGACTGGACTATTGTAACTCAATTCTGTCTGGTTCGCCTCAATATCTACTTCAGAAACTTCAAAAAGTTCAAAATACAGCTGCTCGGATCATCCTTAGAGTACCACGATCAGAGCACGCCTCTCCCCTGCTCTGTACCCTACACTGGCTATCCATACGATCCAGAATTAAACACAAAATTTGTTCTCTGTGCTACGTTTCACTGACGGGCTCCAGTCCAACGTACCTATCTGACCTCACACATGTGTACACACCTGCAAGATGCTTACGCTCCTCTTCTGACACTCGTATTCTCATCATTCCCACTATGAAGATGAAATCATATGGACAACGCTCTTTTGCATACCAGGGCCCAGCAACGTGGAACGAATTGCCCCCTGCACTTAGACACAAAGACACAGTGATCTCATTCAAGAGCGCTCTTAAAACTCACCTATTTCAACTGCAAGAACAGACTTAAAGACCTAATAATGTATCCTTGCCTTAAATATTTACAGCATATTTTCTTTTTCTACTTTCGTGGTGTTTGTTTTTAATTTTGTAATCATATCATTATATATGTTTTTTAAGTTTTGTCAAATGTTGTAAAGCGCTTAGAGCTTCTAAAGATTAGGCGCTATACAAAGTCCTCATTATTATTATTATTATTATGTGCATTCCATACTTTTCCATTCACATTGCCCAATCGAGTTACCTTATGTGTTCTCAGTGTAGACATGCAAAAACCTTTATGTGCATTCCATACTTTTCCATTCACATTGCCCAATCGAGTTACCTTATGTGTTCTCAGTGTAGACATACAAAAACCTTTATGTGCATTCCATACTTTTCCATTCACATTGCCCAATCGAGTTACCTTATGTGTTCTCAGTGTAGACATACAAAAACCTTTATGTGCATTCCAGACTTTGACAGTGGTATCTGATGAAGCTGATATCACTGCAAAAGAAAAAACAGATGTTATTCTTAAACATGGACACACAAGTTAAACCAACATAAAACATATTAGTCGAATGAAAAAATTAAATAGGAGAAATTAAACAGTGCAGAGGTTGAACTATGACTTTTTCCTAAAGACAAGAATCCAAATTTGCATGCAACATAACTTCTAGAGATAATATTAAAGTGTACAGACTGTCATCAATTTGCCTCAAAGGGTACAGCATGGAAAAGACAGACATACAGATAGACATGCAAAAAAATGGACAAAATGGCAAATGTCTTCCCTGTTTTTTGTAATAAGTCAGCAGCAATGCAGCAGAAAGTGTAATATATACATAAATAACTCCAAAATTTACTTTTATTTATTTGCAATCTGCAATCATATCTTGTTTCCACTGGCCTATGGCCCCATTACACAATAAAACCAAGGGCAATCATATCTTGTTTCCACTGGCCTATGGCCCCATTACACAATAAAACCAAGGGCAATCATATCTTGTTTCCACTGGCCTATGGCCCCATTACACAATACCAAGGTAAAGTATCTACTAAAAGTAAACATGCCTCTGATCAAAATGAAAGATCCTAAATAACAATAACTGTCATAAATATTGAAAATCTAACTCACATGTTCGGCCTCCACAGCAAAGCACAATATCATTCACCCAATCCGTATGATGTTCCATAGACAAAATGTATGGATCCTGCAAATCATGAACATTATATATCAATATACAGTATACACAATGGTCTGTGAATGCAACATTATGTATTAACATACAGTTAAATACTGAATCCAGCACTGTATAAACAATTCAAGCATAAGCATGAAAAGATGACACTGACACATCAGAACTCATAACATTAACCATTCCTTTTGCAGACAATCTAATTTTAAAATAATAATAATAATAATAATAATAATAATAATAATAATAATTCATGATATAAAAGATAATATTTTAAGCTAGACATGAGCATTTAAAATGGCTATTTGAGAAGGTGGTTACCATACCCTTTCTACACATGAGCATGTGGCTCTGAGAGGGTGGTTACAATACCCTTTTTAGACATATGCATTTAAAGTGATTCTTTGAGAGGGTGGTTTCCATGCCCTTTTTAGACATAAGCATTTAAAGTGGCTCTTTGAGAGGGTGGTTTCAATGCCCTTTTTAGAGAAAAGCATTTAAAGTGGCTCTTTGAGAGGGTGGTTTCAATGCCCTTTTTAGACATAAGCATTTAAAGTGGCTCTTTGAGAGGGTGGTTACCAAACCCTTTCTACACATGAGCATTTAAAGTGACTCTTTGAGAGGGTGGTTACCATGTCCTTTCTAAACATGAGCATTTAAAGTGATTCTTTTGAGAGGGTAGTTTCCATGCCCTTTTTAGACATAAACATTTAAAGTGATTCTTTGAGAGGGTGGTTTCCATGTCCTTTTTAGACTATGCATTTAAAATGGCTCTTTGAGAGGATAGTTACCATGCCCTTTCTATACATGAGCATTTAAAGTGGCTCTTTGAGAGGATGGTTACCATGCCCTTTCTACACATGCATTCAAAACGTTCTTACTTTATATTCTTATTACAAAAATGAGATGTTTTCAAGGAACACATATAGTCACCAAACCATCATGGAACAAAAATATTACCTAAACGCAAGCCCTAACCAAGGTGTTGCAGACTGATATACATATGTATGGACATATGTACAGGTGTGGCAGAAGGATGCACATATTTATGGACAGATGTATGTACAGGAGCAGCACATGAATATATGTGTGTGTGTGTGTGTGTGTGTGTGTGTATTTATAGGTTACTGCATCTGTATGGGAAAATATGAATGAGTTTTTTTGGAGAAATATACTGCATGACCTTGGGAGTTCAGTATATCCATCTGACAAAACGAGTTCATATTTTCCCATACAAATGAGGTAACCTTTTTATTATATGCTCATTTTCTTTTTCTACCTAAGGCTTAAATTATATAAACAAAAATACACAACAAGAAACAAAGCAACTGAATTTATGCTGTATTTTAAACTAAATACACAAGCACAGATTCATCAGTACACAACTGCAATATTAATGTGCACATAACTCCGCCCAGTTAAATCTGAACTTAGTTGCGTGGTCGACATCACTTTCGAAAGAAATTGTTGTTTGGTCTACTTAAAATTGAAATTTAGAATCATATTGTTAATGAATGTGCATTGCAACAGCTTTTCCATTTGGTCTGGAATGAATAGATTTTGGTATTTTTGCTGATTCTACTAAATTTCGTGATTATGGACTGGATTTATCTTGTCAATTCTACATGAAGTAACATCTGATTTGTGCAGCAAGGGAGCAGCGTGTTGACTCATCTGATTGTGTGTTTCTGTTTTGTCATTAAATGTTTGGAATCATAACGTGGGAAAAATAGGAACTCTTTCAACTGTAACTATCAAAAAGATGCTATGGAATTTAATGTTCATTTCATTTTGAGTGCAGTAAGGAGGATGTTACTGCACTTGGAATGTAGTGGAAATTACTGTACAATTTTGAAATGTGTAATCAAGCTTTGGAACCCATGACTCAACTCATTTAATTTGGATTTTCAGAACTAAGAAAGTACATTTTGAGGAAATTCAGGATGTAAAACTGTTAAGTATATTTTTTGCCATTCTTATTACCAGCTAAAGAAGACACGTTTATGCCTTGTTATTTGCATGCTATTTGTAGGGACCCCAACAATTTTATGACCTGTCTGGCATCTACTGCTAGCATAAATCCAAAACATTGTGTGAAAAAAGTTAATGCGGAATATTGCAAAGCAGCTGGTATGTGGCAGTCCGCAAAAAAGCTGCTTTAGTTCATTCAGAAACAAATTTAATCAACCAAAACATAAAGTGTCTACTACATGAGTGTACACGATTTGTTTACAATGCAGTTCCTAACACTATTGGGCATACATGTCATGCTCATAAGTGCAATATCATAAAATATTGCACAATTCTGACAATGTTGTTGTTGTTGTTGTTGTGGGGTTTAACGCCATTTTTCAACACCGATAGGCTATACATGGTGGCCAGTATTAATGGTGGAGGAAGAACCCAGGAAAACCCTGGAAAGAACCACCAACCCACGAGAAGCTACTGGCAAGCTTTCTCACATACACACATTGGCTGAATCCGAGACTCGAACCCACGCAGACAGAGGTGAGATAGCAGTGATCCGTAACAGAAAGTGCTTTAGACCACTCGGGGCCCCTTCTGACAATGTAAAGTTAAAAGAGACAAAAATGAGCATATATATATATATATATATACATACATACAAATGCAGGCATGTCAGTTTTATGTACATATGCATGCAACAGACTGATTTATTTATGGACAGATATATGTACAGGTGCAGCAGAATGATGTACATATGTATCAACAGGTGTAGCAGATGGATGTACAGATGTGACAGAAGAATGTAGAAATGCATGGATAGATCTATGTAAAGGTGTGGCACATGGATGGACATATATATGTACTGGTGTATGTATAGATGGGCAACGATAAGATGATATGCCCTGCTACTGTCATGGTGAGGATTAAACAGATTCAATCACTCAGATTTTGTTTCTGTAACTGATTAGAGCAAATACCTAAGGATTCCAAAAAGTTTAATTTAAAAAAATAGAAATTACTCTGAATAACTGAAAATTGATGATCAGCATTTGGCTAATTTTAATATGCACAAAGTTATCTTCAATGTCATGAATAATTGTAATTAACCAATCAGATATCAATAGCTGTATCTTCAGTGTTATAAATTCATGTAATTAACTAATCAGATGTCAATAGCAGTACGAATATATGTAATTTACCTATCAGATATCCAGTTTTATCTTCAGTGTTATAAATTCATGTAATTAATTAATCAATGAATATTTCTTATTTACCTATCAGATATACACAGCATTATCTTCAATGTTATGAATAACTGTACTTAATTAACCAATCAGCTATTAATAGAATTATCTTCACCCATAGTTTTATCTTCAATGTCACAAAACCTGTAATTAACCTATCTGAAGAAGACACATGTGCATTTGAAGTAGTGATTTACTTTATAGTCAATGTAGTTTCAACAAATTCAAATATAAATACACTCAGGACATTTTTATTTTGTTTTCCTTTGAAGAAATTAGGATATGCATAATAACCCAGATATCATGGGCTTAACTTCAAAGGATCTATAAATACACACAACTAGGTACAATGTCCAAGTAAACAAGTTTTATTTCACCAACCTGAAAACAAACTTCTAACAGAAATCTATGGATAAAGGTACAGATGTATGCAGTACATGTTAGGATCAGAAACATCCACTGTCTGCCATCATGGGGCAAGTTAAAACGTATGATTGGCAAGTGAGATTCTCTGACACCTCCCCAGAAATCTGAACAACATATCAAGGGAAAATCCAGATTTTTTTCATAATTTCAGAAAAATCCCAATTACAAGCAAGCACACCAATCTTATTTTCATATGCAATTTTGTTTATAAAAACATTAGTGTATTTAAGAATGCACTGTAAAATATAAATTACTTTGTTTGTTTTGGTGTTCCATATTCTAATAATGGAATCCCGACCAGCAGAGTAGAGCCGATTAAGTGTCAGATCATACTGCAGGGCATTCACGCCTGATCTGTGGTACCTCTCCACCTCATCCCGGATCACAAATGACACCTGAAATTTGATGTAGAAATTTTTAATTTTCCAAGTCAGTCAAGGACACACAGCACAAAACCATATGCAGCTTTATTTTATGATGACCAAATTTAACTTCAACTTCATCAGTGTTCATACAAAAAGCTAATGAAGTGAATGTTTCGTTCTTAATATACACAAAAGATGAAGCATAATTTTTTTATTATTTTTTTGTTATTATGAAAATTGCAACTCCAGAATGGTAGCTGCAGTAAAACCCACTTACAACAAGCTCATAACAAACCGAGTTATAATGAGATATCAATGATAATGACTAAATAGTCAAAAGCCCACTTATAACAATCTCAATAGTACTGAGAAATCAATTCTATCAACTAAATAGTAACTCTATGATTACTGTAGGTCAAGCATGTACAACCTACAGCCTGCACTCTGGATTCAGCCTAAGGCCTGCAGAATGGATTCAATCTAAGGCCTGCAGACTGGATTCACCCTAAGGCCTGCAGACTGGATTCAACCTAAGGCTGCAGACTGGATTCAGTCTAAGGCATGCAGCCTGAATTTAGCCTAAGGCCTGTAGACTGGATTTAACCATTAGACCTGCTGCACCTCAATGAAACAAAAACTTGGGTTATACAGTAACAATTCTTGGGTATAGCATTTCGTCACAATATTTGAGTTTAATTTCCCCTGGACAAATTCCTAATTATCATGTATTTAAAAGACTTAGTTATAATGTTCGCTTGTTACAATGTTTAATTGGCTGTAGTATTTAACTTGTTACAATGTTTAACTGGCTGTAGTATTTAATTTTACGTGGACCACCTGACAAAAGTAACTCAGTTATAAAGTTTTTATCACACAACACACTGATGCCAGATAAACAAGTGAGGTCATTTAAACAAGAAAGGCATAAGAACAAAAGTGCCAGGTAACAACATCATTATTACACCTCATTCATAATTGTACTGTGGAATGAAAGGTTGCTAGCTGAATGCAATTAAATGTTTCTTATCAGTGACAAAATTATCATATTCATATTAAGATTTCAAAATTTCTGGCAATATCACAGTGCCTTCATAAGCAACTAATAGTGATCATGTGACTTATAATGGTCACGTGACATGAGGAGATTGAGCAGATGGGTGGTAATTCAAGCCCCTCATCCCTGTTTAGTGTTGGCCTCCAGTCATATTTCAATTGTGCATAAACATTTAAGAAAAATAAACAATAAATTTGGATACAACAGCTCTTTTATGTTCTCAAAATACCAGTCCCCTGTGAAATATAATAAACAATCTTTACTGTAATATTCTTTTTCTATGCTTAAAACAAAACAAAATTTCATATTTATTTAGGAATTATCTTTAAAAATTAAATACCAGTGCTAAATCATACAATGTGTAGTTCATTGTATGGAGATGAAAACTGAATTCACACAGAACCATACTGAGTTCTTTGCAAGCATTTCTAGTACATCCTGGACACTCATTTCTAGTCATGCAACCACTATGTTCCAAAGGGTTAGGGTTAGCTGTAAATCCTGGACACTCATTTCTAGTCACGCAACCCCTATGTTCCAAAGGGTTAGGGTTAGCTGTTAATCCTGGACACTCAATTCTAGTCATGCAACCCCTATGTTCCAAAGGGTTAGGGTTAGGGTTAGCTGTGAATCCTGGACACTCAATTCTAGTCATGCAACCACTATGTTCCAAAGGGTTAGGGTTAGGGTTAGCTGTAAATCCTGGACACTCATTTCTAGTCACGCAACCCCTATGTTCCAAAGGGTTAGGGTTAGCTGTTAACCCTGGACACTCAATTCTAGTCATGCAACCCCTATGTTCCAAAGGGTTAGGGTTAGGGTTAGCTGTGAATCCTGGACACTCAATTCTAGTCATGCAACCCTTATGTTCCAAAGGGTCAGGGTTAGCTGTGAATCCTGGACACTCAATTCTAGTCATGCAACTTCTATGTTCCAAAGGGTTAGGGTTAGCTGTTAATCCTGGACACTCAATTCTAGTCATGCAACCCCTATGTTCCAAAGGGTTAGGGTTAGCTGTGAATCCTGGACACTCAATTCTAGTCATGCAACCCCTATGTTCCAAAGGGTTAGGGTTAGGGTTAGCTGTGAATCCTGGTCACTCAATTCTAGTCATGCAACCCCTATGTTCCAAAGGGTCAGGGTTAGCTGTGAATCCTGGACACTCAATTCTAGTCATGCAACCCCTATGTTCCAAAGGGTTAGGGTTAGCTGTTAATCCTGGACACTCATTTCTAGTCATGCAACCTTTATGTTCCAAAGGGTTAGGGTTAGCTGTGAATCTTGGACACTCAATTCTAGTCATGCAACCCCTATGTTCCAAAGGGTTAGGGTTAGGGTTAGCTGTGAATCCTGGACACTCAATTCTAGTCATGCAACCCTATGTTCCAAAGGGTTAGGGTTAGCTGTGAATCCTGGACACTCAATTCTAGTCATGCAACCCCTATGTTCCAAAGGGTTAGGATTAGCTGTGAATCCTGTGGACCAACAACAGCTAGTTCTGTAAGCAAAGTTTTCTAAAACTTTGAATTTTGGACATGCCTTTTCTCCCAAAAGAGTTATACAAAAAGCCTTGTTGGCAAGAAAGTAATGAACTAAGTATTCACAGTATTCAGTCAGTGGAAAACCAAGTAAAAATACTGGAATGAAATCAGAAGACAGATAATATGAGTCAATGAAATTATACATTAATTTCCTCTGAACATAATTATTCTAGATTCTCTCTTTCTTCACTGTGATCTGAAGTTTCTAACTCAGACCAAGAATTTCTTGAGACAGAGGGTCTATTACTAATATTAGCCAAGACCTACAACGAGTGCCGAATAAGGACTGGACATAATTATCAATCAAGACATGAAATATTCAAAGCTGTTTAGCTACTTTAGAAGTCTACATATATGTGGCCACATAATAACTAGCATAGATGGTCCAGACCTTTTAGCACAGAGGTATGTACACCCAACTGAGACAGACGAAATGGGTTTGATACCCGACCATGACAATTAGAACTTGTTTCCCCTCATGTTACATTTGGCGGCCTGTTCAACTCCCAGTAGCTGGTGGCCAGGTTGTGAATGGAGTCTGACTGCTCTGAGATGAATATGGCGTCATTCATGGGGAAGTGAGTGTAGCAGTCTATATACTTGATATACATGATTACACCTACTGACCAGCCAAGCTATTCTGGATCTTTCAGTTTAATGGTATGTATGTACGATTGTGGGACAGACAAACCGGGTTCAATTCCCAACTGCGACTTTAGAAT
Organism: Megalonaias nervosa; assembly: GCA_016617855.1. NCBI lineage: Eukaryota > Metazoa > Mollusca > Bivalvia > Unionida > Unionidae > Megalonaias > Megalonaias nervosa. The sequence continues at coordinate 10,102 of JAECUM010030901.1, forward strand.
GTCTCCTCTTCTATTACACATATATGCCATGATCAGCAACTGCACATAATCCTCGATAGATGTTGCTACAATACAGATAGACAGAAAAGATGATCCCACTATCAAGCTTCCGCCATGGTGGGATCGACGACAAGTGACATAGAACAAATTCTTGGATCATATGTGCCATTTGTCCTACATGTAAGACCTTGATGCTGATATTTATGTTTTGGGCATCTGGGTCATCCTGCCTAACTAACGGCACTGTGTAGAATGTTTTGATGTAGAAATGATGTAGGAATATCTCACACAACTGACAACCAATAATGACGCTTTTCTACAAAGTAAAGTCACAATGTTTTATTCAAACTTTAATTACTATGATGTCTTTTCTCTAAAAAATTCAAATTCTCATAAAAGAAATGGACCTGTTTTCAAGTTTCATTGGCCAACATTTCAGTTGTCTAGAAAGCGATGAAAACCAGGAATGCCAAAATCAGGTTAAGTTGAAATATTATTCTTTAAAGAAATGAATAAAAATATATTATGCTTATTGAAACTGTAAGCAATGTTTCATTTCGTTCATATCCTCCACACGAACCTACTTCGGCATACCTCAACTCAACCTCGCATTGCAACAAATTCAAATGTGTGTCAATGGAACATGAAAATGCATCCATTTGTTAGTGTCAGATTTTAATTCCACCTGGATAAAAACAGCACAGTAAGTTATATTAATTACCACCATATCAGCCAATTCTGCGCATCAGGTAATACTGCGCGACAATGAGACATTCCTGTAAACATTGGATCACGTGTTGTTTTTGGTTGAATATCAAACTTATATCAAGAAAGAACCATTGTCCTTTTATGAAGGAAGTGATATTCATGAAGTGTACACAAATATCCCACATTGCTACCATAATTGCATATGAAAATGTGATTTCTAAATGTCAGCATGAAGACCCACTCCATGACCGTCTTGAACTTGTAACCCAGAAAATCCTATTTACTATGTATCTTTTAGAATCATAAAATAAATACATACATTATATAAATGATGGAAATGTATACCTTAAAACAATACTGCATTTTAATCCAACTTTCCAATTTTGCAAGAAGTTGTCCCACATGTAGTTTTATCATCTGCTACACAACATGTCAACTTGCTGCTAGAATGGGATTCTCAAGAAATTCCCTTGCGTATAGTCTGTTTCTAGATTCTTCAGTAAATTTTTTTTTCTTCCCATAAACGAGAAGTTGTAAACACATTACATCCTATTCATTTTTGGTTCTCTTCTACATAATAGCCTTTTTTTTAAAATATAAAATGCTGAACTTTACTAATTTTTTTTATATGATCAGTTTTGTTTGCTTAGTATCTCTTGCTATTTATTGGCATTGTTACATTGAATTTAGTAAAACCAGCTATAAACCTGACCCAATTACTCAACCAAAATGCTGACAGAAACAGTCCAAAGTAATGTATTTCATTTCCATAGCCCGATTAAGAAACATTACATCTTTTCAAAGCTATGCGCAGAACAGGCCGACATATCGCGAGTCACGAAAACACAGGGGTGGTATCCAAAATTAATATTACTTTGAACAGAATATTCTGGTGACAATTGCCTCTTTTAAAATGGTAAGCATTGCAGTCTTTTATTTTCGTCAATCGATTGAATTCGGTATGCGTCTTGCTTCAGTATTGGTGATGGAAATCTTAGGTGCGCAGAAATGCCCGACAATACATATCAATTTGTGGAAGAACATTGATAAGAGCTGCCAAGTGTGTGAGATATTCCTGATACTTTGAGTACTCGTTCCGATATCAACCGACATCGGAACACGCTATACAAGGCCGTTATTTGGGTAGTAAGACGTAGCACTAAAACATAAATAATATGTGATACGTCTAACGTGCCATGCCAGTGCTGATAGTGGTGCCTTACAACTCTTTGCTTCGACCGCAAAATGTTAAATGACTTGGCCTCCACTTCACAATTAAATCCTTTCAACAAAAACATACTACCAGGGAAACATTTCACGTGGGTTTAATTTTGCAATATTAAGGAATAGCAGACCTGCACTTTCTTTTTCGCCATACCCCAGGAACCCGCCGAACTTCTTTGCTGTAATGCCATTTGTGTATTATGTTAATTACGTCATCAAAGCATGTGGTCAGTATAAATCTGAACAGGGTTACTAAAAATGACGAAAGTAGCTCAAAAACCGAAATAAACCGAAATGCACATTTGTTTACCATAATACTTATGAAGACGAATGTATTATGACTTAAATGTGTTTCAATAATGAGAAAAGAACAAAATAAAATTTTATTTAGGTGATTATTATACGAGTTATTTATATTTGTTCTATTTATAGCACAATTCATGAAATAAAGTTACTCGGATATATGATTGGACAGCTCGGATAAAAGGCGAATAGTAATATATACACATAATTTAAGAGTAAGATATGGAAATACCAAAAGTATTCACATATTATATGTTATATATTTTCTTTAACTTTTGACAATATCGACTTTGACAATTTTAAATAAAATAATTCTTAGCAGAGCCCCCCCCCCCGCCCCCAACCTCGTGGACCTATTCTTGTGCATATGGTCCTATTCCAACTGACTATTGCACTGATGGTTGTGGACAATTTCCCATTTTGTTGGTTAAAAAAATCACTCTCAGATCGCCACTGACGGACGTAAAATAGCATGATTTACGGGATGCACCGGCAGATGCATCACACAGGCCGCTGTCATCTGACAACAACTTTTCCATGATTCGACCTCTTTTCGAGTTTTTTCTCATTATTCAAACTAAAGAAGACATATTCATCTTTTCACTTTTTTACGTATAAAAGGACTAAAATAGCCTTCAGTATTTGTAAGGTGCACTTTAGAGTCATACGGTAATTAGCATTAAGCCATTGGTTAATATGTGGTGGACACTATGTAGAGCCAAACGGGAAAGCGTATTTTAAAAGGGTCCATAGGTTGACATGGGAAATGATATTATGGAACCAAACATTAATAGCACCAAACAGAAAATTAGCATTGCCCTATTTTTGCATTTTGGTTTAGCTTATAGAGCCAAACGGGAAATTTTCTGTTAACATTACCCATAGTTTAGTTTTTTTTTAATTTTTTTTTTTTTTAATTGCTTAAAATTCAGCACCACACATTAATTACTACATACACCGTGCAATCCAGCACATAATTTTTTATTACTATCCACACACACACACACACACACACACACACACACACACACACACCTCCCACCACCACCACCACCCAATGAAGAGTGTATGAGCGTCTATACACACACTTTCACGCCTGTGGGGATATATGTCCAGTTCTTCCACCCTTTTCAGGCGGTGTTCTTGTCTGTCCAATAGACTCATGGCTGTGCTCAAATTTCCCACTTTACAGTGCTGACCAGTAATTCTTCATGTACACACGATTGACCATGAATGGCACGATTACATATTTAGTGATTGTTCCGACGCTATAGTAATAAACTAAGTAACAGCAAGAAGCAAAACCAACAAGTTTTGTAAAACTTAACAAATAATTTAATTATCAAAGTTGTAAATGAAAATGTGAGAGGAACTTACAGTATTATAAAGTGAATCCAAAATAATCCTGATAAAGTTCAATGAAAGTCCAAAAGAATGAAAAGTTCCTATAAATTTCAAAATCGGAAAGGTACTGGTCCGCTAAAAATCGTGACATTGTCACAATGGCGTTGTCCAGAACTCCTTTGATAAACTTCACAAGATCCGGTTTCTTTTGAGAACCGATCACGTTTATTTAGACATTATGTGACTGCGATCTACAAGATTTACTTACCTCCGAAACTGAAGAACTTTACAACGTGCAACTCTAAGCACCTCCAAAAATGAAGATTTGACAACGGACGTGTTCCTATAACGCATTGGCAAATTTTACGCTTTGGAAAAGCACACATTAACATGCTTTTTCGAAATAATTGTGCTTAGTTTAAAATTACTTCCAGGAGATTTATTTTGAATATTTCACAATGGTCCCAAGATAATATTATAGATTTTTTTAAAAAATGAGCAGTTTCTGTTTTCACTGAAAAGTCCAAACAAATGTTTTTCCTCTCAAATAATATCTAAGTACAATATAAAACACGTCTGCAGACTTGGTTTTACAACAGAAACACAAGAAATAAGAATGACTCCAAAAATAGGAATGAAATATGATTGCTCAGTTCTACAGATCATACCACTAAGTATGATGTTTCAAAATACCTATTCATGTGACCTAACTCATCCAATAAGAATTAATTTAATTCTCCTAATATACCACGTGACCGATCTATCCAATGGGATAAAAGCCGAATCTCGTGAACGTGTTTACTAATAATTCTATAATTAGTACCTTTCAAGACGTAAGTAAGCATCTATTTATACATCCTACGCATTTTTGCATTCATTAATATCTTAGAACCGACCTTATTCACACGCGCCACAAACTAACGATAATCTGTACAAGTTACAGCCATGAATAAAAATTACAAATATTAGATAAGATCATGTACCAGGAGTTACAAAAATATAGATATACATAACAGTTATGTTGGATTCAGGTCGTGTGCGACCATTAATGTATGCAACGTGTACCACCTAATTTCCCACCGAATGGGTAGCAAGTGCCCATTGGACACTTTAATGAATGCACCGCATACTTTTTAATTTACATGTTCGGAAGCTGCAAAAGAGAAGTATCGGAAATGGCCTCGTCCTGATGTCACTAGCCAGATTTTGTTGATCCAAAATTGAGACTTTTGTATGTTTGTTTTTTTTTCCAAATGTTAACGTTGTCGTCTTGCATCTGGACATTGAAATTTGAATATAAGGATTCTGTACCATTAGCGGTTTGGTTAGCGTAGTATTATTAGAGAAGAAAGAATAAATATTGTGTATCGAAACATGTCCAGGATTAAAAGCATATTTTTCCTAAGTTTGTCAGCATTTGCATTTTTATGTAAGGTTGTAATGTAGGTTTTGATGTCATTCAAACAGTTCCACCATGTGTGGATAGGCCTGATCACTTTGGTTTTTGACAACCTTATGTTGTTTAATTTTTGGGCCTAGATTTTCTTTGGCGAATCTATCGGTGCGTTATCTTACCTATTTCTTGGGGGGGGGGGGGGGGGTAATAATTGTGCGGTTGGCCCTGTTGCTTTGGGGATATGACCATCTTGTATTCATAGTTATTTAGGGGTCAGATTAGGGGGTCATACTGTTAATTCCTTGTAGGTGAACCAAACATTACCAACTTCTGCAGTTTAGCCTTTACCAGTACATCAGAAAGACAGCGCTGCATCGCTTTCACTAGTAGAGCAGCAAGGCACACGAATGACATCGCTTTCGATGGTGTTATGTATATGTAATTTAATTACTTTTGTGTTAGTTTTAAATTTTTTATTTTATTTTTATTTCATTACATGTTATTGCAATGATTACTTTGTTCACTAAATTTGACATTTTTTTGTGGAAAATTCAGTTCAGTTCTAGTAAATAACCACTATTGCTACATTGTATTTTTAGCTGACCTAGTTCCTGACCTTGATTCAGAATTGGTAAACACAGAGTGAAAATCATTGGTCATAATCAAGGTCATACTTGGCCAGCGTGTTTGTTTGAGTAAACAACCTTTTTTGAAATTCATTTCAAGTGTGGGAATCATTGATTTTTAGTTAAGGCTATACCAGAGTACGTGATAATTGACTTGTAGTTTGTTTGTTTTTTTGCGCCGCTCGGACTATGTGATCACGTGACCCCATCACGTGGGTCTCAATTACGTTTTAGCTGGGGCTAAAACTGCAGTTTTATAGTGAAATAGTCAGTAGTAAATTAATACCTTCAGAGCTCAAAGGTATTTTGTGTTGTGACCAGTTCGAGTTAAATTTTTTATTTAAAATAATTTATTCACCCTGGTAAATACTAGTGTTCATCAAAGTTCTTGGACAAAGACATTTATTGGAAATTATTCTGAATTCTAAAGCCGGAATAACATTCTTGATTCATAAAATTCAACAAGGGACTATTGACACAACAGCACAAAACATGATATAAAAGACGTCATCGTCTTCCATCTTGGAAATTCATCTGGATTCGACCTTTGATTCATTTAGAACTTTGTAGTGATAGGACTTATATTTTTTAATTCTACGATTAACTTTTGGATTAGATTCACAAACCGTAAGTCCTTTTTCATATTTTTACCTTGTTTTCTAGGGAAATAAATTATTTTGTTAAAATTTACAAAGTTTGTTGCCTTCACTCTTTTCTTTGTTCCTATTATACGAGCCTAGACACGTAACAAAGAAAATTTTGGGCTGGTCCGGGATATATGAAATTTGGCTAAACAATTTCAGCCAATTGTTTTTTGAAATTTAATTTCCCCAAGTTTTCAGAAATTTTTAAATCCCAAATCCCAAATGCTATTTCAAATTATGTTTGAAATCTTTAGCGAAATCAAAAGGCTTTTTCACAATGTCATCAAAAGTAAAGAATTTTCTTTCTAGTCCTACTCAGGAGCAGTTGCATTGTTCGAAAAAAGATGAATTTCTTGAACTTGCCAGAAAATACGATCTTTCTGAGGCAAAAGCTTCTTTAACGAAGGAAGAAATAAACACCTTTTTGATCCAGTATTTGGTAAACAAGAATGTTATCGATAAAAGTGTTTTGGTTTCGATCAGTAAGTCTGTATCAGACTCTGACATAAATTTAAGGAATTGAAATTAAAATACAAGATGGAATTAGAGTTAAGGAAGCTGGAACTTCAAAAAGAAAAAGAGGAAAAACAAATACAAATGCAACTGCAATTAGAGAAAGAGAAAGAACAGATGCATTTACAGAAAGAAGAAAAACAAGTGCGGTTACAATTGGAGAAAGAAAAATAACAAATGGATTTACAAAAAGAAGAAAAACAAATACTATTGGAAAAAGACGAGAGAGAAAAACAATTTCAGTTGCAATTTGAGAAAGAGGAGAGAGAGACGGGAAAGACAGAAAGAGAAACAAATGCTACGTGAAAAAGAGGAGAGAGAGAGAAACAAATACAGTTACAATTTGAGAGAGAGAGAGAGAGAGAGAGAGAGAGAGAGAGGTGCAATTGCAAAGAGAGAAGGATGAAAGGGAATTTCAAATTAACGTAAAAGTAATAGAGCTGGCAAGTGAAAGGCACATTTCCACTCCACATACTAATTCAAGTTTTGATATTACCAAGAACATCAGGTCAGTGCCCCCTTTTAGAGAAAAAGAAGTAGATAAATAATTTCCTCATTTTGAAAAAGTTGCTGAAAATTTCAAATGGCCAAGGGAGCAATTGGACTCAATTACTACAATGTGTACTATTTGGTAAAGCTAGTGATATTTACCATTCACTGTCAGTTCATCAAAGTGCTGACAATAATCTGGTTAAGGAATGCATCTTAAACTATTATAAGTTAGTCCCTGAGGCTTATCGGCAAAAATTTAGGAACTATAAAAAGAAGCTGGACAAACTCATGTCGAATTTGCAAGAGAAAAGAGCAGTTATTTGAGAGATGGTGATCAGCCCAGAAAGTTGAACAAGATTATGAAAGTATCAAACAACTCGTATTACTTGAAGAGTTCAAGAACTGTGTCCCTAGTAACATTAAGACTTATCTTGACGAGTATAAAATCTTGGAAAATGCTGCTCGTGCTGCTGACGAGTATTTCTTAACTCATAAAGTTCCTGTTATAGGCAAGTCTTTCAATTAGCAGTCTACGGGTAGAAAGGTATTTCAGCTTAATACGACTCCTTCTAAAACTCAATATGGCACAACTTTTAAAAATCCTTGTCTCTTCCTACGTGTACCTATTGCAAGAAGAAAGGACACGTTATTTCTGATTGTTTCAAATTCAAATATAAGCATCAGAATCAAGATAGACCTATCCCAAATGCTCTTATTTCTAAAAGGTCAAGGTCACGGTCATATATTAAAAGCAATACATTTGTTGTGTCTAATAAACCCTAGTCTAATTTTATCATGGAGAATTATGAACCATTCATGTCGAAGGGTTCTATATCACTCTTGGGTGATTTGGCCAATCCTATCCCTATTAAAATTTTACGGGATACAGCAGCTTCTCAGAGTCTTTAATTATCAGGTACTTTGCCTTTTCCTGAGAAGTTTTCTTCTAATGAGAGTGTTCTTATTCAGGGAGTAGAGTGCGGCTTTGTTAATGTTCCTCTCCATTCCGTAAATTTGTCATCAGACTTAGTTTCAGGACCTGTGACACTCGGTATAGTGTCTTCTTTACCCGTTGAGGGCATTCATTTGTTACTAGGCAACGACCTAGCTTTAGATAAGGTTGTGGTTAATCCACTTATAACTGACAAGCCTTCTTTGGATCAGAAAGTTGATCCCATTGAAAAAGAATTCCCTGATTTATACCCAGCTTGTGCAGTTACTAGAGTTATGGCAAAGAAAGCTCTTGAGAATGATTCCAATAAGGAAGTATTCCTTTAGCTAATTGGTCAGGCTTTTGATGAGGTCACTTTCACTCCTTGTTTGGATCAATCAAAAGGTATTGATCACAGTGATCCTCTTTTAACTACTCATTCTCTTTTTTCTAATCAGGGTGACAACCAACAATCACTTGTCGTCTAAGAGGTAAAAGATCCTGAGATCTCCTGTTTGTTTCAGATGGCCATTAGTGAAACTGAAGCTACTGAAGAACCTGTCTGTTATTTCATTCAAAATGGAATTCTTATGAGAAATTGGAGACCTCCCGGGGTACCTGCTGGTGACGAGTGGTCAGTGAACTATCAAATTGTAGTTCCAAAATTTTACAGACAGGAAATACTTAGTCTGGCCCATGAAACTTCTCTGGCTGGTCATTTAGGGAGTAATAAGACTTATCACAAGATCTTGAATCACTTTTATTGGCCAAAAATCAAAAGTGATGTTTGTAAATACTGCAAATCTTGTCATACTTGTCAAATGGTTGGAAAACCCAATCAGAAGATACCTAAGGCTCATCTGCAACCTATTCCTGTATCTGACGAACCATTTAGTAGAATAATGGTAGATTGTGTTGGTCCCTTACCTAAGGCCAAGTCAGGAAACCGGTACTTCTTGACCATAATTTTTGCGTCAACAAGATTCCCAGAGGCAATTCCTTTGAGGAATATTAAAACTAAAACCATAGTAAAAGCTTTGATAAAGTTTTTTTCCACAATTTGGCCTTCCCAAATCTGTCCAATAGGATCAAGGGTCAAATTTTGTATCTGGAATTTTCCAGCAAGTTATGTATGAATTAGGCATTCAACAATTCAAGTTTTCTGCTTATCACCCTGAGAGCCAAGGGGCTTTAGAAAGATTTCATCAGACTTTAAAAAATAAGATTCGATCATATTGCTTTGATACGGGTAAATATTGGGATGAAGGCATTCATTTATTGTTGTCTGCTGTTAGGGAGTCAGTTCAAGAATCTTTAGGATTCAGTCCCTTTGAACTAGTTTTTGGACACACTGTGCGTGGACCATTGAAGTTGTTGAATGAGAAATTTCTTTTTAATGAAGATACTGAACTTAATCTTCTTGATTATGTTTCCTGTTTTAAGTAAAAGTTGTCAAAGGCTTGTGAGGTCGCAAGAGCGAATCTGCACTCTACTCAGTCAAAAATGAAATTAAGGTATGATAAAAACTCAAAGGAAAGCAGTTTCAGCCTGGTGATAGAGTTCTGGCTCTCTAGCCCATTCCACAAAATCCTCTTCAGGCCAAGTATTATTTTCCATACACGGTTGAAAAGAAAGTAAATGATTTAAATTACATCAGAAATATTCCTGAGAGGCGAAAATAAAAAACACAACAACTTTGCCACATAAACATGTTAAAGGAGTATATTGAGAGAGATAGCCAGGTAAGTCATACAATTTAGTTGTACCTGCCCCACTCACTGAAGATTTAAGTGAAGAAATTCAATCGGATTCTACTGATTTTGGAGCCACAAATCTTCTGAATTCGTAAAATATGAATAATCTGCACCAGAAACGTTTACATTTGCAACAACAAGAAAGAAATGAACTTAAACAGTTATTATTTGAATATGAGCACTTATTTCCAGATGTTCCTACGAGGACAAACAAAATTTTTCATGACGTTGAAATTGAGAATTTTAAACCTGTGAAACAACACCCATACAGGATGAACCCTCTCAAACAGGAATACTTAAAAGGGAAATTCAGTGTTTGTTGGAGAATGATTTCATAGAGCCCAGTAAAAGTAACTGCAGTTCACCATGTATACTTGTTCCGAAACCAGATTAAACTTCCGTATGTGCGCTGATTATAGGAAGGTGAACAGTGTGACAAAAACAGATTCATTTCCATTACCAAGAATCGATGACTGCATTGATAAAATTGGAAATGCTAAGTATGTCACCAAATTTGACCTTCTGAAAGGATTTTGGCAAATTCCACTAACGGAAATGGCAAGGGAAATTTCGGCATTCGTGACTCCAGATGGACTTCATCAATATAAAGTGATGCCATTTGGGATGAAGAGTTCGCCAAGTACTTTTCAACGTTTGATGAATATGATTACCTCTGGTCTGGATAATTGTGATGCTTATATTGATGATGTCATCATCTACAACGACACCTGGAAAGAACATCTAGCAACAATTCGGAAGTTCTTTGACAGACTCACTGATGCAAGTTTGACAATCAATTTATCTAAAAGTGAGTTCTGCCGTGCTTGTGTAACATTTCTAGGACATATCGTGGGACATGAAGAAGTGAAACCTATAGATGCTAAGGTCAAGGCTATCTCTGATTTCCCTGTGCCTGTCAGTAAAAAGCAACTGATGCTATTTTTGGGTATGGCTGGATACTATCAGAAATTTTGTTCCAATTTTTTTTAATATTGCTGAACCCCTGACAAATTATTGAGCAAGAATAACAAGTTTCTTTGGACTGAAAAATGTCAGGAGGCTTTTGACAAGTTAAAGGCCATACTTAAAAGTGCACCAGTTCTTACAGGTCCAAATTTCAGTCAGTCACTTATACTATCTATTGATGCAAGTGATGTTGGGGTTGGAGCAGTATTGATTCAAGAAGATAGAAATGGCGTTGATCATCGGTCACCAGTTGCAACGACTGCAACTCTTTCACCAGAAAGCTTTAGACGAAACAGCTATACCAACTCTGAAAGATTTTAAGGCACTGTTGAAAAGTCCATCGCCGCCACTACCACCACTTCCCCAAGCTTTCAAAACAGTCTCAGCCCCACGGGTGTCTGAGGAAGAAAATGTACGAGAAGTCTTTCAAACACCGTCACAACTCCCATCCCTAGTAAGATTGCAGCGTCCTTGTTGACCCCTTCCCCTACACCCCAACGAGAAGAACTTAAAGCTTTTGTTAAAAAGAAGATGTCCACTCCTCCTTCGACAGAAGTCAAAAAGAAAGAAAGGAAACCAGAAGTGAAAAAAGAAAAGAAGACCAAAGCCATCCCATTACCACCACCGCCACCACCAAAACTACCTTCCACTTCTACTCCCGTGGCACATCAGACACGTAAAGCAGTTTCTAAACCATCCCCTCGTTCCATTCAGAGTACTATCAGCGAAGAGTGGATAACTTATTTAAAAATGGAGAAAGGTATTAGCCAGCATTTACTACGATCCATTCCATCGTGCAGATTACTGAGGAGTTCAGAAATTGAATCGTGCTGCCAAAACAAAACTGAAAAGTGTCCGTTTACCTCAAGTGCAACGATGGTTACAAGAACAAGCCACGTACACCTTACAAAAACCCATTCGACGAAGATTTTCCAGAAGTCGCACCCAAGTGGAGGGCATCGATCACCAATAGCAAGCCGATTTAGCCTATGTCCTTCATTTGGCCACCTACAATCGTGGCTACAGATATTTGTTTTGTGTCATCGACGTCTTTTCCAAATTTGCTTGGGTCATGCCATTGACATCCAAATCAAGCAGGGAGTTAGTGCGAGCCCTCAAACTGGTGTTGAAACAAAGTGGTCGTCACCCTCTTCGATGGCAAACCGACAAAGATACCGAATTTCTGAACCAAGCTTTCCAAAAAGAAGTAAAGAAACGTGACATTCATTTTTTCACCACCGAGAATCCCGAAACCAAAGCCAGCATCGTGGAACGTTTTCAACGCACCTTGAAAGAATGCATGTGGAAATATTTTACGCATCAACACACTCTCAAGTACATCAACGTCTTATCGCACCTGGTCCACGCTTACAACCAATCTTACCATCGGAGCATCGGACGTGCCCCTAAAGAAGTGACTCCCGACAACGAAGTGACCGTCTTCGAGCGCCTGTTTGGTACGTCCCCGACGGTAACTGTCCCAAAGAAAGGTGAAGTGTTGGCAGTAGGAGATTGGGGGTGCATTGGCAAAACCAAACGAACATTCGACAGAGCTTACTTACCCAACTGGACCACCGAATTGTTTCGTGTCACTGAAGGAGTGCCTTGCCGTCATCCTGCAGACTATAAATTGGAAGACATGAACGGGGAAGTGCTAAAAGAAACGTTTTACTTGCCCGAGTTACAACGTGTGACCAAAAAAGAAGACGAAGTGTACGAGATCAAAAGCATTCTCGATCGAAGAACACGAAAAGTGGGAAAACGACGTGTCAAAGAAGTCAAAGTACGTTGGAAAGGATAACCTCCCAGTTTTGACTCTTGGATCGACGCTTCGAAATCATCGACTTTAAAAAGAAGTGACCATCATGCCATTCAACACAACCTCAACCGCTACCACTACAGCAGTGACCACTCCTTCCCTCGGTTCTTCTCTGCAAGATCTAGAAAAGCAACCCTTGTGGGTGTGGTGTGGAGAACGTGTGCCTAAAACGCAAATCTTTTTCTGCCAAATCTTTGTAGTTTATTGTGTCATCGGTACTGCCATTGCCAATATGAGTTTGCAACAAGGAGACAAACAACTGTGGACCATTTTACTCAGCAGTTGCATTGGTTACCTTCTTCCCAATCCATCTCTAAGATATTCCTCTAATGGGAACAACGGGAGCCTTGCGTCCAACGTCAGTCATCCTCCCAACAGTCACCATTCCAAACACAACAATCCTCTTTTAGAAACTCCTCTGACCTCCAGTGACCCCTCGGACACTAGAACTCTGGAATGATGAAGAACCAATTTTTCTTGACGTTACCCAGGGACAGTTCCATGGAGATGTTTCCCAAAAACACCTTATGCTGTTATACGGCCAAGTTACCTCAGGCCATCCAATTGGATCACGAAGCCCACTGGGAATGGCTTTGGTGGAAATCGTTCACCAGACACAAATCAAAAACATCGTCGAAAATCAAAACAGTTTTGCGGTGGAAGTTTATGAAGACCAAGTGCAAGATTACTTCAACACTCACCCAAACGCTAAAGGTGACGCTAAGGTAGAACACCGACTCACAAAATTAAATGGTACACCTATCATTTGCTCATTCCTCCAGGCTATTATTTTGAACGTAATTGTTAACAAATTCAACGCCGTGTTTAGCAAAGCCTTGGACAACAAAATTGTTACCATCGAGTACCATAAAATAGCTCCTCGCCTACTGATGAAATTTCCTGAAATCAAAGGCATAGGTATTAGATTTTGTCTTGATTTGTATGACGTTTTGGGTGGAGATCCCAATTTGATCAGGATTATAAACGAAATACATGCCATTACCGGCAACATGGATTTTGCGAAACATTTTCGATTCCCTGTAGAAATGAACCAAGGACTGAATTTGATCTTTGTATACCAAGATGTGGTGGAGTACAACGTGGTGGGACACACCTCCGTACCGTTAATGCGTGTCATTCCTTTTAAAGTGGATTCTGCCACGAACGCTGACGAGGAAGGTGGAAACACATATCACGTTCACCGCGAATTTGTACATCCTCACTATTTGCCCCTCATTAAGTCGTATTTCGACACTGTCAACATTACTATAAAAGGAGATCTGGGACAAAATATTCCATTCACCAAAGGGAAAGTCACAGTGAAACTCCATTTTCGCAAACGATTACTCTAAAACTTGTAAGCCATGTATCCAGTGTACCGAGGAATCGCTTGACAACGAGGATATAGTTTAGGAGATATGCTGAAATCAGCCTTTCGTTCGGTGGCTCCCGTTTTAAAACCGATGGTGACACGAGGATTGCACGCCTTAAAAGATGCCGCTTTGACGCAAGGCAAAGAATTTCTCCAAAATGTCATCATCGACAAACAAAACCCAAAAGAAGCCTTCTTGAGAGCAGGCAAAAATGTCTTGCTTCAAACGGGCAAGGACATTTCGGGCCGAAGAGAAACTCATATAAATGCCCTGGACGCTGCCGAGTCAGTCATTTCTGCTTCCCTAGAGCCACAGCAAGGACAAGGCAGAAAGAGACGACGATGAAGACACCTCTCCAGACGACTTTCATACCCCTAGAGCTAGAAAGTCTAAGAAAAGAAGAACCGTTCGAGACTAAGACGTTTTTGATTATTAAATCACAAACAGAGAGAAAGAAAATGATGCACCGAGAGTCTTGCGCTTGTTCCAAGTCGGAACTGGATCTGTTTGCCATGTCGCCCACCATGATGACAAAGCAAGAATCCCAATGGGTGGAATTTCATCCCGTCTCCTTTTTGACGGATTCCGCTCCCATTGAGTTTGATATCAAAGGACAGCCCGAAGATTACATCGATCTGAATAGCAGTTACTTGTATCTGAAACTCAAGTGATCAAAATGGACAACAATGTTCCAGATGGCAATACTAGAGTAGCTCCCGTCAACAATTTCATGCATTCCTTGTTCAGCGAAGTGGATTTGTACTTGAATAACAAACTGGTCAGCACTAGCATGGATACTTACTCTTACCGAGCGTACCTGGAAAATCGCTTGTCGTACGGAAAAGAGGCCAAGAACACTCATCTGGATGCTTGCGTGGTATGGAAACCTGACACCGCAGGCGAGAACAAGCTTAACGCCACAGCCCTGACAGAAGATGGCAATCCTCATAATGTGGGCTTTAACGACCGTCGAAAGAAAATCCTGCAAGGACGTAGTTTAGAACTGATGGATCGTTTGCATTTGGACATGTGGTTGCAAGAGAAGTATTTGCTAAACAGCGTGGATGTCCGCATGAGACTTAATTGCTGCAGTGTCTCATTCCATTTGTTGGCTCATGCTAACGTGTATAAAACCATCATCCAAGAAGCCAGACTTTACGTGTGTCGCGTAGAAGTGTTACCTACAGCGGGAAACGACATCAGTCACACGTTGAGCAGAACGACCGCCAAGTATCCGATAAGACGCGTGAAAGTGAAAACTTTCACCATTCCCTCTGGACAGCGATCCATGAACAAAGATCATCTGTTCCAAGGATAGTTACCCAAGCTTTTAATCATAGGCATCGTCAAGAATTCAGCTTTCAACGGAGCCTACAATGAAAACCATTTTGAGTTTAAACACTACAACGTGTCCAAGATCGAAGTCAGTCGCGATGGCAAGACCTTGTGTACCAGACTTTCGAACCTAACTTTGCCCAGAAGAATTACTTGAGATCGTACTTGTCCCTGTACGAAGCCACCGGACAGTTAGGAACCAACACCAGCCACGGCATTACGTACGAAGATTATGCATAAGGTTATGCTTTGTGGGGTTTTGATTTCACTCCAGACCAAGGTAGCGACGAGGGACATTTTCACCCTATGAAATCCGGTAAGATTTGTGTGGAACTTCAGTTTGCGGACCCACCCCCAGACCACACGGTGAACGTCATCTTGTATGCCGAATTCGACAATACGATAGAAATCAACAGTTTGAGAGAAGTCATTCTAGACTATTAGAAACTATGGAAGACTCTTATCCCTCTTTGAACAGTGGAGAAAGTTTGAAAATGGAATGGGAGGATACCGTGGAGTCTTCTGGAGTCTTCCGAAGACAAAGACGAAGAGGACATAGTGGTCATGTCCAGATGGCCAGAACAAGAAAAGCATTTAGTGTCCTGTTTTGCTAAACACCTGGCGGA